>VZTL01044696.1:2705-31246 GCA_013400535.1 Scopus umbretta | reverse complement strand
GGGGCAAAACAAAAAAACACAAAACAAACCAAAGAACACACCACACCACAGAACACCTAAGGTTACAGGATAAGCCATACTCTTCAGTTATACAGCCTGAAATAACTATGTAAGAAATTAAAACTCTGTGAAGACACATTGTAACACTGAGTCAGAATTAACATTATATAGGAAATCCTTAACTTTGGTCTCTCCTGAGCTGAGTGCTTAACTAAGCAACTTCTCCCTTTTCTTTCTCTTTTCTTTTAATGAACAAAGTGCATTCAGAAAATTCAAGAGGGTAGTACTAAGTGTACTAAGGTCATTCTTTTGGTTAGCAGTAACCACAGAGGACCATAAGACACATCAAATGTTTTAAATATGAAAAGGTTGTGTGAGTAAGTTCCAAGTTGGTACAAAAGACAAAACACATTATTGTTTTGCTTTTTAATACATAACTATGGCCTGGAATTTACATGTGGATAATAGTTGCATTTGTGTAAAGTAAAGGTAACGTTTGCACTCCAGATTACAAACATTGCCCAGAAGCACACTGCACTACAGTAGTATCAAGTGTCACAGCAACAGAGTAGATTTGGCAAATCAGAAGCTCAGCTTGGTAAAACTGACAATAAGAGCATAAAAATATGATACAAGGTTTATACTGTAAGCTAGCGAAGGAGGCAGCATAAGTCATTCTTGATTTAAAAAAAAAAAAATCATTGGAGAAGGATATCCCATTAAAATCATTTCAGTGGTTGACACCAGATGTCATGGTTAGTTTGTGAAACTCTAATTTAGTTCAGGAACTACCAGTCTCTGAAAAACGTAGAACATGCTATACACTTCAGTTTTATGAAGCTAGTGCAACAGAACTCACCTGTAGTTTGATCCACAAGCACACGCGAGTTGATGATGCGTCCAAAACGTGAAAACATATCTTCTACATCTTTTTGTGTCATTGACCTTGGTAGTCCACTAATATATAAATTAGCATCCTTAATAACTTCAGAACTTGGACGAGCATAGGAAACCTTTAAAAAGAAAAAAAAAAGTATGTTCAGGGTGTAAATATGAAAAAGTAATTTATTTTGTCATGAGACACTTTCATTTATTCCCCACTGAACAATGCAGGCATTTTTTACTGGTGTTCAAAAAAGCAGAACAGGGAGAAGGTAAGGGAAAAACTGCCAGACCAAAGAGAAAAAAGTCATGTCCCTCTATAACCCCATTCATTTTAGGCTTACCCAACAGATGAAGAATATAGTGGCATTGCTTTAAAGAAACAGCAGTGGACTAATACTGATGCTTCCAACAAACATTTTTGTTACGTTGAAGAATCCCTGTCTGAAGTTCTGACTTGGATACTGCACCTGTCAGTAACCACAGACCACACCAAGAACTTGTGCTGTCAGTGTATTTTTTAAAACCTCATAAAAAGATTTTACCAGCTGGAGTGCAGTCTTCTATCTTAACTTCTGCTACTAAAGTTACAAATATCACCTATGCAGGTGTGATTTCCTACACTTACAGTACTAGCTGTTATTTTGGAAGAGGAGTGCATGTGTATTAACACAATACAAAACAGAGATCATCAAGTATCTGAGATATATGCGAGTTCAAAAGCCTGGCAACAATTTGGAATGATCCCACCTACTGCTGTAAAAATGGTGGGAATACAAAAAAAAAAAAAAAAAAAAAAAAAAAAAAAATTTTTAAAAAAAAAGCTGNAAAAAAAAAAAAGAATCTTTGAATACAAAGCTGTTACAAAACCCAAAAGGCTTAACAGCTCACTTCACTACAATTCTCCCAGATTCTACCTTTCTTGCAGTTGGAAAGCACACAAGCCTTACCACCAGAATGAAGTTCATTAGAATGCCGTTTTCACAGAAGATGGAAGAAAGCTAGACATCCTACCTTGATAGTTTTTGACTGAAGTCTGAGGCCATTCAGTGTATTTATTGCTCTTTCAGCATCTTTTGCAGTAACGTAGTTCACAAAGCCATAGCCTAAGCTGTGTCCTACATGGAAGAATATTTTTTAAATTAATCCTAACAAAAAGAAAGTTATCACCATGAAAATTAAAGGGAATGCAAATGAGAAAAAGTTAACTCAACATAAACGTAACCCACACACCCCACGTATTTAAATAAGCCAAAGAAGTTTCTCAAGGCTGGCACACATCATACGAAGTAACTCAAAGCTCCCTCATTTGCCGCTTTGGACATCCCACTGCCGTCAAGGACAGCGTGTATCAGACAGCCGCAGATGATCCATCAACAGTAAGAAATTCAGGACAAAAATACCAACTCTGAATAGTCTTGTAAACTTAATGGGTGTGGAACAAAGGCAAGAATTTAACAAAGCGCATAAGTACAAACTCCTGTAGATAAAGAGCAGAAAGTGTCAACAGATGAACTGCTGGGTAAGAAATCATCAGGCTACTCATTCCTGCGTAGCTATTCCGACCTTCACTCCTGGAGACAAGAGGGAAAAAGAAGTTTTCAATCCTTCACACATTCATATAGCTAATGAGCAATAAGTGTCCCAAACACAGGATGAAAACTGAAGAGTGAAAAATTCTCTTTAATGCAGACAATTCACATAAGTTTACTCTTAACTCTTACAAAAAGAAAACGAGAATAGCAATACATCTTTAAAACACTTAAGGCAAAGGATATTTATTTGGATATTCATTTGTTCTGCTTCTATCTCCAACCTCCACAAATGCTACTATGAATTATAACACTACATACTACGATCATTTTGGGTTGCAATTTCCCAACAATTAGAGGCTCTTATCGCTGTAGACCTAAAACTTTAGTTAGTACTTTCAAAAGACTGTCTCAGTGCAATAAAGCAACTCCCATTCAATCAAAGATACACCTTTTTCAGACAACTTCACCTTGTCTCAGCCAGATCTATGGGATTTTCAAAAGAAAATTGTAAGCATGCATAAAAGAATGTGCTATTTTACTTTAACAATATACTATTTTAAGTTATTATTAAGCTCTGTTGTTAGGCTTGAGAACACTAGGAAGACACAGCTAATTGTTATAGTAGAGGATTCTCCTCTGAAATATAGCCCTTTCTTAAAATCACACAGCGTGGCTCTGCAATAGTCCTGGCTGGCGAGGAAGTTTTCTTATGCTTTCCAGACATTTCAGAACACCAAGTATACCTCCTTCCTAAAGAAAGAAAAGTCAAATGGTGATTATCCTAGCACAAAATGTCAGAGAAACTGAAGAAGAGGGCTGTAATAGACACTGCAGATTAACTCTGTCTACTGAAAAAACAATCACCAGTCTACTGAAGGAATTGAGACCTATGGGTCTAAAAGCCACAAGGGAGGGAAGTAAGCTCCAAATAACCCTCACAGGTGTTATTACTAACAGCACACATGACATTGACTGCAGAACAACTGCAACAGCACAACTCCCTGGCACCTTTGTGTTTGTCTGCTTCGTCCTGAATTGTAATAGACCAGTAACTCATCTAAACCCAAATAATGTCACTGCCTGTTTCCTAATACACTCCTTGTAGGAACAATCCCAGTTAATTTTTACAGTGCTAAGGCTCGTAAAGGAGCCAGATCCCCTTTGTGTTCAACCCTCACACAGGAACAGTATCCTGTTCTCTTACAGGCCTCGTGTTAAAACATCTCCACTAGCACAGATCAAACCCTCATGACGCCAGACGCTTCTCCACAACTGTAATGACAAACCACCCTTTGATAGCCCAGTAGGATTTAACTCTGCAGAGGAAACAGATAAATCCAATAAAAGAAAGATCTTAGACACCAGCTTCTGCACCTTTATCCTTTGAAGATCTACAGATAACATCGCTCAGGACTTTGCAGACATATCTTAGATGTACCTACAGCATGTTTTTTGTTGATTTCTTTATAACAATAATTTTCTGTTTTATTAGTCAGAGATGGTCAATCATTTAGATCAAATCTGGTTAGTCCACAATCACTTACCTACTGAGATTCTTTTCCCCTCATAAAGAAAATGAGTAATTTAACAATTAGGAAAATGTTTAGCACCTGGACCCTGACTTATTTCTCCAGAATCTGACCAAGAAAACAAAAATAAGCTTAAGAGCGAACAAGTATCACACAGACAGCAGGCAATGACTTTTTCCCCCCAAGAGGGTGGGCAGAGCCCGACACCCCTCACAGGCACAGCATGCCAGCACCTGCTCTGAAGGCTCAGAGTACCAGCTGCTTTACAGATAGTTCCAGTCTGTCCCGAAAGCCACATAAACATGAATATTCCAGCAAACTACCAAATAGAACCAGGCCCTAATAAAGTTTATGGACTTCAACAAGACTAATCCCTCTGAATCCAAACCACCGAGCCCTGGCAGGCAGGGCTGTCACTCCCCAGGTGGACGCTGCACTGCCTGGCAGGGGAAGAAAGGCAGGATTCCACACTACATAAATTTATTAAGCTATCTTTAGTACTCTGATTCATGGAGATGAGGGGCCTAACCTATGACCAGTGTGAGTGAGTATCCTTCCCTGTTTTCTTGCAACAAGTCCCCAGATAACACAGCTCGGCAGGCAACTGTTACTTACCCAGCAGCTTTCTGGCAACAGGTTATATGTTTATGCACCGTTTGAGATCAGTGACAAGGAGGATTAAGCTACTTAGTCTTGATTTTATCCTGTAAGTAAGTAACATCACTCATGGACACACAGGACGAAAAGGGACCACGTGATCTGGGTCCGGTCCCTGTAGTCACAAGCTGTACATCCTCCCTTTCCCTAAAGCGTAAGCAAGCTTCACACTAAAAGCAGTCAGATTTTTGTCCCAGGCACTCTGACTAAAGGCACGTTCTACAACCCTCCTCCAACGCTCTCCTTTTCGAAATGCAGGTCTTCATACTTCATATCCACTTGTTCTTATACAAATAACGTCCTTGAGCTCATACACACTTATCCTTCCAAGTGCCTGTTCCCCAGAGTACACACAAGCGGTGACCGTATCGCCTTGGCCTTCCTTACTGTTTTTGTCTGACAAAATTCTATACCTTTTCCCCTTTAATTTTATACAGGTTGCTCAATCACTATTCCTTATCAAAGAGTTTGAAAGCCCTGGGAAGAGACAACAGGGACATAATGGGGTTGACAAACAAACACAAATTAAAAAAAGAAGGGTCTGAAAAGCGGCAGGATTACAACAGTTACCAGAGTTTCTCATATTCACTGTAGTCACTTGACAATGAGTTTGTACTAAACCCCAGAAATTGCAGTCCTGTTAACTTTTACCTGCCACTAGATAAGAAAATATCAATTACCTATCTTCGTCTAAAAACAACCTAGAATACAGAGCTTTCCTCTTAGACTACACTTACCGCCTTTAAATTACATCAGTGTAACACAACTTTACGGTCCTTAAATGCTAAAAAAAGCCAACCCACGCAAAATTTACATGTATTAACTTACCTTGCTCTAAATACTTAATACCATCAGTCTCAGCCATCTCCCGCTGTCCAGTTACTAGTTTTCATCTCTAAACAGGCTAGGATATCTAACACACAACAGTCCCCTCACTGCAAGAGCCACGGTCCACCATTCCCCTGACAGATCACTCTTCAGGAACACTCTCTGGTTCACAAGTTTACTCCATATTCCCTCCTCCTAAAAGGTACGAACTACCTTCCTTTTAGGGCATGCCACAAAATATATAAGGAATCAGCATTTACACAGCATTATGATTTAGTCAAGCGTTTATCCCAGGCAAAGAGACAGTTATCTGCTTTATCATGATAAGAGCCTGCTAGAAACCTATCGTACAAAACAGGGTAGTACTGTCACAGTTTTCAAACTATTTTAGTGGATAGTAAT
The DNA here is from genome assembly GCA_013400535.1 of Scopus umbretta. NCBI lineage: Eukaryota > Metazoa > Chordata > Aves > Pelecaniformes > Scopidae > Scopus > Scopus umbretta. The sequence goes on along the minus strand of VZTL01044696.1, from coordinate 25,413 downwards.
TAAGAACACCTTTTAAAAAAAACTTTTAAAAAGTTTGCATATACAAAAATGCAAATCTACTCAACAGGCAAAGACAAAAAAAGAAACAAGTAGGTCCTTATCTGGATGAGTAATTAACAAAGTGACCATAAAACCTAGTTTTAAGCAAACTACTATACTCCTTCAGCAGAAAGAATCTAGTTTTGTTTCCATGATAAAAAGCCCTTTCATGAAAGAGGGCACTCATTTTCTTTCTGTGCATCACTTGGTTTTCTGTCCATGTCCTCCTTGCTTCCTTTCCCAGCTCCCCGAGACACACTGCTTCAGTTACTGGCTCGTTTCTTATTCCCCTCCTGCTACTGACAACTCTAGTTTCACTGGGGAGTCCAATATGAGACCAGAGCTAGTACTTCTTTTCCACTTCATCACAGACTAGCTGCCCCCCCACAAAGCAGCTAACAAAGACTCTCCCCATCCTACCCCTCTCAAGAAAACCTAAATTTAAACCTGGCTCCTGTTATGTCAGAGCACCTCAGTATGAAGGCATTTTAGTTTAGAATTTGTTTCTGAACTGGGAAACAGTGTTTTGAGCCGAACTAAAAAAGCCCAAGTAAGTAACACAGAAGAACGGCAGAGATCCTCCCAAACGTCACTCAGGGGAGGATGTGGCATCTTGGGAAGAGAGTTGGCCTTGTTTTTTTCATTTGTTTGGCTTTACAAAATGTGCTGCGAGTGATAACCACATAGCTTAAATATGCACAAATGCATCAGAAAATACCACGTCCAAATACCAGACACCAAAGTGCTGAAAAAGCAGAATTCAAAGTGGTGACTCTGTAGTTTCAGAGGATAAGAACAGATTAAAAGTGCTCAGATGTGCCTTGTGTGGGCTTTCTCTAGTACAGTTACACTATTGTATAGCTGGGGATACGTAATCACATCAACCCCAAGAAAAATGTAAGCACCCTTGCGTTAAACTTCCAAGAAAAGGGTTATGCTCATGCAGAAGTGCAGCAAGGTAGGACTGGCAGAGCGAGTGATCAAGGTTATGCCCTAACCCCCTGCGACAAGTCAGCACTACACATACAGGATCTTTTCTTTCCTAACATCCTAGCACCCAGAACAAGCAGACGTGTCAGCAGCGCAGCCTGGCTCAGCAGGGAACTCGTGGCAGGGCTCCAAGGCAAACAGGCAGCACACAGGAGATGCAAGAAGCCACAGCCTACGAGAGGAGGAATTTAGAAACACTGTCCACTCAGCCTCAGGAAAGCACAAGCTCAATTGCAGTTGAGACTTGAAAAGAATGCAAACAAACGAAAAAATAATATCAAGGGTAACAAGAAAAGCTTCTACTGCTGTCTCAGCAATACAAGGCTGAAAAAGGAAAGCGTGGGACAGCTGCTGAATAGGGTGTGTGATTTTGCGAGAGCGGCACAAGATGCCTTCTCTGCCGCATTCTTCACTGACAAAGTTTAACAGGCCTCTGCACTCAGTGAAAGAGTTCAAGGGAAGGGACCTCAAGGGAAGGATGAAGACCAAGCCAGGGACTGACTGGTTGAGAGAACTTGACTCATACAAGCCCACGGGACAAGATGGGCCCTTTCTAAGCGTGCTGAGACACCAGGCTCATGTCCTGACCAAAGCTGCTCGCTATCACCTTTGAATGGTCATGGAAGTTGGAAGAGGTGCCCAACAACTGCAGGAAAGCAAATGCTGCATCCATCTTCAGAGAGTCCAAAAAACCCACCCCCAACTCTAAATGTATGCCTGTAACAACCTGTAACAAGTATAGTTTTGCTGGGATCTATCCTGGGACCTGCTGTTTAACATTTTATCCATGACCTGGAGGAGGTAATGGGAATGTGCTCTCACCAAGATTGGAGATGACACCAGGTTGGGAGGAACCTGTCAATCACTGGAGGGCAGGGCTGCCACCCAGAGGGACCTAAACACACTGGAGGAATGGACCAACAGGCACCTCATGAAATGCAGCAAGGACAAATGCAAAGTCCTGATCATGGGAAGGAAGAAACCCTGGCAACAACACAGACTTGGCACTTGCTGGAAAGCAGCACTATGGAAAAGGACCTGGGAATCATCACATAGGGCAAGGAGAGCAAGAGCCAGCAGTGCACTATGACAGAGAAGGTTGGCAGCATCCCGCACTGTACTAACAGAAGTACAGCCAGAAGACAGAAGGAAAAGATCATCCCCCTTTACTCAACACTCACTAGACCGCACCTAGATTACTGCATCCAATTTTTAATTCCCTCAAGACAGGAAAGACATTGATAAACTGGAGTGAGCTCAGCAAAGGGCCACCAAGATGCTCAGTGGACTCAAGCATGTGGAAGTTTGCAAGACCAGATGGGATAAACTCCCGAGTAACCTGATGCGGCCTCAGAGCTGACTCTGCTCTGAGCAGGAAGCTGGACTAGTGTCCCTTAAAACTGCACCATCCTATGATCCCAAATGACAGAGCAAAGAACTCAACACTGTTAATCTGAGGTTATTCCAGTTCCACAGGACAAGGTCTTTTTGTATTAAGATAGCCTATATGCATTCTTCATCTAAGCAGGGATGCAACAGAACTAAATATTAATGAAAGGTTTAGAGAATGTAAAGAATCGCACTTCTCTTCTCCTTCACAATATTTTCTCCCATTCATGGAACCTTTTCTAAATTTTGAGTTTATTTCTAGTGCAGTCCTTAAACCAAAGCTTGGAATTACCAAAACTGCTACATGGCTAGCAATACAGACTCTGCCAATTTTCAGTGGACTACTTATTGTCACACATTTTTGGAAACATCCACTATCATAGTCTATTTTTAATTGAATGAAAACTCATTTCTGTAGGTTTCCATTGGTTTTCTTCATTTTTTTGTCCACTGGTCTCAGGAGATGATGCTGGTTTCCAGCTCCTCTTCACGTCCTTCAGACCAGTGTTAAATCTGCTCCAAATCATAACTGCGAACTACTTTTTCACTTACTCTAAATGCCAACTTCAGAACCTGACACGCTCAACATGCACTGTTAGGTTCAACTTTGTCCAACTTTTTGTAAGGACACCTTGTAGTATGAAAAGAAAGCAGCTCCTTGAAGGATTTTTGTCAAAACATATTTTTGGATGTGGAAAAACATCTCAAGTGTCTAATCACCGATCTTCAAAACTAACAGTAGAAGGGCATGATTTTCCATTACAAGTCTATGCTGATCAAACACTATAGAAACAATATAGAAGTGATTCTATTTATTAGTAGTCTACCACGCTCAGTCCTTCGCTAAAGATACAGATGATGCATCTCAGCCACTCTGAAAAGACATGAATCTGAAGCTAGAACCTACAGCCTGAACCAAAACTCTTCTCCTGATCCATCCCCAGGAGCCAGTCCTCCATTCTTCAGCAATGTCCTCATACCTGGCTTCATCAGCGATACCGAGCAGTCGCCTTGCTTCTCTGAAACTCACCCATTCTTTCCCGCTTACACCATGGTGACCACAGTAAGCCCCAGAAAACATGCTGCTTGAGATAGAACTAAGTACAGTAGTTTTAGTACAGGTATTATTAATCTTAAAGATCACTTTCACCTTGCCAAAAAAAAGTTATTCTATGGCCTTTTACACAGGTTTTGGAAAACGTTAGCAAGTTTGTGTTTTTTTTTTTCCCCTGAGTAACTTCTTGAAGCTACAATTAATCATTCTGAATTACTTTTTACAGTTCTGCTTCATCTCCAGTTTAGTCATAAATGCTGTCCAAAACTATCATTAGTCATGCAAACACCAAGACAGCCCTGCAGAAATCCCACATAATCACGTTTGTGTCAGGCTGGGGGCAAGGCTCAGCCTAGCTGGACAGTCTGCTCTTGTGCCTAATCTAGTAAGACACCTGGGAAGCACTGCACTGTTGCAAGGCTGGATTAGTCGGATCAACACTACACCAGGAATCACTGCACCATGCTCCACTTGCACTTTAAGCATACCCTTTAGAGTACAAAACCAAAAGCTTAGGTTTATATTTAAGCATTTCCACAGTATTTGCCCTTTAAATGCCCCTACGGTCAGTGTCAGTGCAACAGCTCACTACCTTTCTTCTGCTGTAACTGAATTCAGCTTTATTACAGTTTCTATGACAAAGACACAGATTGCTATCTAGGCCAATTCCTGCTTCTGCTTAAGACTTAAAACCAGCAGGTCTTACTGAAAAGATCTCCGATTGCAACAGAAAGGGACTATTAAGAAAACAAAGAAAATAATATCTAGTTTTACTGATAATGATTTTCAAATACAGAACATGTCCCCACTGCTTCATTTGGCTCTATAAACCAGGACACAAGCCACTTTCTGTTCCGTGGCCAAACGATGAATAATCTCATTTATGGAAGTTTAAATGAAAAAAAAAATTAAAAAAAAAAAAAAATCACATTTAACAGGTTTGGGAAGCCTGACCTTCAAACAACTCAGAAAGACATTATGAATTACAAATAAAGTGGCCTCTCTTCCATCTGCACAATAAATGGCGTTTGCCTTGAAACAACGATGACTACAAGCAATTCAAACAGACACTTCTTCAGAAAAAAGTCAAAAGCTACAAAGCTAACTTGACGTAAGTTTGTTCATTACCCTGGCTCAAAGAGACAGCTTCCAGGGATCTCACTATTTCCACAATATTTTAAAAAGATTACCATATGCAGTAAGAGTGACAGCTTTAAATCCTGAAAACAAAAGGTTTGCTATTTTTAGTAATTAATTTCATTTAATGAAGCCCTTCCATATACTTATCATTTCTATATGTTCTCTTTATAATTTTTTCCTCTCTCATTTCCAGAACATTTTTCTATTGAGATTTAAGTTGCTCCAGGGCTCTTTTTTCAGATGAACTGCCAGAATCCTAGATGCTGTGAAATGAAAAAGATTCGTAAAGTGAACACAGAAAATACCAGGCCCAAAATTGTGCATCAATACCACAGTCTGATTTCTTGAAGAAGTCTTAGGGAAGAAAATGCCTTGCCCACTGACTGGAAGACCTCATTTTTTTAAAAAACTTTAGGACAGATTTTGTTAATCTGTGGTTGGAACAGAAGCCTTAGTTTTCAAGACAATGAGGGCTGAAAAATCCACTCCCCTATCTCCTTAGGAAGACACTTTAGCTTTCAATTAATGACACTTTTTTTTTTAAGTGCAACCGTAACAATGCAAAACCTCAGCAAGTGTTCAGAGTCAACCAGATCATAGGCTAAGCTGAACTAAATTGTTATTCTGCAGAAACATACTGCTTCTCCGCTGGAAGAGAATGAAAGTATTCCATCAGGTGGAACAGTAACTCCCACTAGAAACAGGTTGATAAATACTAGAGTACAACCGAAGATTTTGCTGTATGGCTCATTTGTATGGCTTGATGAGGGAAAAGAAAAGCAAATGAAATGAAGATGTCAGCTTTTGTAAAGCAGAGCACTTCCTGCAACAGCTAGGACAACTGTGTTGGCCATTTTAACTTTATGTGGTACCAGCTGCAAACATGCGAAGGGTGCAATCTGTTCATCATCCAGGTCATTAACAAAAACTTTAACAGAATAGGCCCTGATATCAGACCTTTGAGTACTTCACTAGTGTCTGGCCTTCAGCTGGACACTGTGCTGCTGATCACCAACCTCAGAGGTCACTTTTCAATCCAGCCACAGGTCCTTCACTTGGCGACACAGATCCGCCCAGCGCTGGACGCTTCCTGCAGCGGTCAGAACGTGTTTCTTTACCCAGCCTAAGTGAGAGGCCCAGGCACTCCCTGCAGCCCAAGACCTGCCGAGCTGCACCCTCTTTTTCAGCCAAGGCCTCCGATGTGACAGGGATAGCTGCTAAAGGACTGCTGGAGACTGTGCAGCATGTCACCACCGCTCTCAAGTGTACACAGGCTGATCACAACACAGTCCATGGTCCCCATCTGCACTGCTATGTGTGTTTGCAGTGCTTTGGGAGCGATGCTCTAGGCTAGACTGTCATATAGGCCTGTCCTAAGCAATAGCTAAAAAGGTGCTTGACCCTCCCTAACCAGGGGTCAACTGGAACAAAAGCTCAAACCTCCCTTTGATCAAGTACACCTGCCAGAGCTCAGAGCTCCTTGCTAGAAGTCAAGGTCACATACAGCTATCCTTTCCTGGCAGCAGCAAGCACCCCAGTTCTTCAAAGGGTTCCCATAAGTCCATTGACAATCCTAGAAGTTCCCAGAACATTTAGAAGCAGAGCCCAGGAACTGCTGCATCAGCTGCTGCTTCTGCTCGTTGTGCTCTGAACCCATGCAACCTTTATATGAAGTGTGTTCCCATACCCTTGCAGTAACTCAGTTATTATCTCTGAGGTAGTTTATATGGCCAACCTTATCATAAAGGAGATTAAGTGAAGCTGAGAAAGCTAGAAGGGTGTTAACATTTTCAGTATTTGGCCAATTTGTCTGCAAACCATTTGCACTTTCCACGAAGTTAACCAGTGTTGCTAGGCATTCTTGAATGCACATTTAAAGAAATTGCATACCACCAAATGTGATTAAAATCTAGAAGAAAATCTAGGGGTAATGATGAATTCCAACTACACAGTTAACAGCAAAACTCCATAAGCAATTTCATGGTTGTTTTCCATGCAAAAAGCAAAAATTTCAGCCAAAGAGCATACTTAAATACTTTCCACAAAACAAGAACACTTAAGACTTCTGTTTCTAAACTGGCATCCGCTGCACTAGTGAAATGAGTAGAGAGTTATCCTGCCATGTGAACTAGAGAGCTACTTTCCGCCTTTCAGCACCTGGAAGTGGTGCAATAAAATGTTCCTTCTCTTTTTGCTTTAAAAGCTTATAATGACACAACCATTCATTTCTTTTTCAGCCACACAGTTTCTGTGAAAGAGTCTTCCAGAGAAGACATCACGAAAAGACAGGGAAAAGGTGAAGATGCATACCTATTCCTATGCAGACAGCTGAGAAGCAGCCCACCATTTCCTTTGTGTCTGCGTAGAGATGGCTGTATTTTGGCAGCTGACAGGTACAGAGCCTTTGGCACAATCTGAAGGATCAGATCCTAGACTTCCTAGAGTAGAAAGCCATGACTATTTTGTCATGAGTATCACAGGGATATCTCATTCCCTGCTCAAACAGTACAGAAGGTGCGAGGGAGGGAACAAGAACCCTCAAGAAGCTGGATGCCTCCCTGACAAAAATCAACGGCCATCAGACAGAACACTTTTATAGAGAGGTGCATACAGCAAACTTGTCACCAGGTACTGAGAGCAGGGCTATGGGTGCCATGAGCAACAGATACCGCAGCAATCTGAGACCCCAGGCACCTGGGAAAAGTTTAACCTAACCTTTTCAGAGCTTTAGGACAGTCAGGTTCGAAAGCACCAACACTTCAGCAGAGTAAGGGGAAGACAGAGAAACTGAATACAACTTCCACTCATGGCAGACTAATTTTCAGCTTTAGCATTTGGTCCAGAAGGACTAAAAGTCTGTGTACACCTGCAAGAAAAGCAGACTAAAGATGACCAGGTTCTCTCAATTTACGGATATTGATTAGAAACATCCACATTGTGCACAATCAGACATCCTGATACAAAGAGTCAACTGCATCTGTGCTGCAGGAAATTCAGCAAGACCAGAGTGACATGAAGGCCTGGATTTCTGCATTAACAGATACTGAAAGCGGAGAAATGCTTTAAAAGAGTTCACCTGTAAGAGGAGTCCAGCACAGCAGGTTGGCTAGAAGCCCAGACCCCAGCATCTGGATGTCCCAGCAAAGTCAAACACCCCCAATGGAAAATATGGTACAGGAGATATTTCTTCTGTTGAATCATCTACGGTAGAAGGCAATGGCTCCAAGAAAGAGGACATTAAACACTATACACACTGCTCGGTAGGGAATCAGTACAGAGCACAAGTTTGGCACCACTGCGTCTGAGGTCAGGAACAGAGGGCTACCAGTCGAATCAGTGCAGACTGCCTGGACCAAACCCCAGCACTTTCCCTTGCTCTCAGCCTTATGAGCCAGAGCCACAGGAAGAGAGGATTTCATCAACTGAACTGGGTCAATGGCTACTCAGCACCTCAGCAATTACCACAAAAGGCCAGGAGATGCAACAGTGAAAAGTTACACCTCAGACTTGACACTGTGCCACACTATATGGGGAAGCAACCTTCTAGTATTTCCCCAGGGCTCAAAGCTCCGAGGTATACCTAGTGCTAGTCTTAAGATCTGACAGAAAGAACAATATCCAATGTGAGTTCTATAGTTCTCTTATGGAAATCCTGCATGTCCAAGACATACTCACCATAAATACAAGTACAGTGAGCAACAACCCAATATTTGCTAGAGTGACCCTGAGTACTGATTCACTCATCACAAATGAAGCAAAGCCATGTCTGGAAGTGCACAGGAATGTAGTACACAAATTGGAGAATGAAGAGACCAGCACCCTATCTTTCCAGAATGATCAGGAAGAGCTGAAGAAGCACTGTACCCTGTCTAATGTTCATCTACTGTGCACAAGCTTCTCTTTACAGTTACTGCAAAAAAACAGAAAGAGACTTTATCGCATCTCAAACATCAAAACAAATGCACAGTCATACTTTTACCAACTGCTATAATCCATGTGTATACAAAGCAAAAAAATTCATAGCAAGGAATGTAAACTGACACTATGGTGCGCTGCTACTTTCAACTTCCTATAGCGCTCATCAATAACAAAATAAAGGATAAGTAGTCTGGTGGTTATTAAATTTAGAGAAACTCTTTGAAAACACAGTCTAATACATGGAACATAAGATTGTTCATTACCATGCTGTATTTGAAATAAAACCCAACACATGTACTTTGATCATAATGAAATACTTTGCTCAAACAAAACAAAACTTCGGCTTTCAATTCAATTCTTGGATCAAGGCAATCTGTCTCCAGAAATCTAAGGCTAGTTCAATAAGTCATTAAAAACTGCATTCCAGGCAGAAGACATTTTCTGCCCTACGTGTTTCATTAATAGAGAATTGAGAAAAATACATACATATCAGTCATTGTTTTAAGGAAAATAAGGATTATCAAACAAACATTGATTTTAGCTCTGCAAATACAGTCAATAAAGGCAACTCCAAAGACAAAATGCTTTCATTTCATAGAATGTCATGGGGGCACCAAAGCTGTCATTTCATTGAAAAGAACTAAGCCGATCTAAAAAGTCAAATTCCAACAAAAGGAGAGGTTACCTTCCCTCCTGTCCAGGGCACTCAACCCCACTGTGTCTTACATGCCAATATTATGACTTGTCTGACCTCACAGAAACCAAGGTCAGGGAGCTAAACAGGTTTTTCTGCAGCTCTAGTTTCCTGCTAGTCTGCCATGGGGTCAGAAAAATGCAAGTGGTGGCACAAGGAAAGCCAAACGCTGCCATAAGACTCTTATTTTCACAGGCAGCCAAAGATCAGATCTGCTTAGAGTAGAGTTTTACAATACAGAAATCTCAATGCAAACGTGAAGGGGCGGAAAGAAAAGCAAAAGGAAGAAAAAAAAGGGGTACTTTTAGAATGTTCTTGAAGAAGCCAATTCTTAATTACTGATATTCCAAAACTACCAGTAAGCATGGAAAAAACTGGGAATTGCTCCGAATAGTGTTGCAAGTGAATGAAAAATTACATAGCAACAAAATTAAGTGGTCTGACCAATGCAGCTATGCAGAATTAAACACTTGCAATCACTTTAAAGAAAAGCGAACATTTTGTCCACAGGCACTCAAGGGCTCTATGCAATGCTAATAGGAATTTTACTTTTGATTCTTCAAAGGGTTGTTAAGAAAAACCTGAAGCACACAAGCATGTGTTTTGGACTTTAAACTACCCAGCACTGTCAAGTTCCAAGTTAAAGTTAACCAGACTTTACCAGAGTATTCGATGCTACAGTGTGAAGTAGACCTTCAAACTTCAGGTAATGACGTGTCTTGGTTCCCATTTAAAATACCCTTACCTCCCATGCAGACAATTTTGTGCTTATTTGAAAGTCTAAGGTGTGGATCAGCTGTGACATTTGATGAATGGCTTGCAACCGTTAAACAAGTGATCTTATTTCCTTGCAAAAGTAGTCTCCAGAGCAAGCCTCTAATTCTAAGCATCTCAAACTGTCTGACAAAATCTAGGCTATCAAAATATGCAAATAAATCAGTATTTTATGTAACTATTTCATGACGATTTTACACAAACATTCTGTAAGTACAGATTCAGCTAGACAGCTATCACATGAAACTTCATCTGAAAGAAATTAGGAAAACTAAAGACAGGGAAATCAAAGAAGCCATTCTGAAAGTAAATTCTAAAGTTTTTAATTATTCAGTTGTCACGTCTACTCTCAAGCATATAAAGTACCAAAGTCAGTTAAGATAACACACGAAGAACTCCCATGTGTTTATCAGCCTTCATGCAGTTTTTACAGACAGCAAAGTACTTTCAGCCCTGTTTCGTTATGGATTAGATAATGATCTAAGTCAGTATTGCTAGATTCTGAAATACAAGACTGAGCATGTGCAGCAGAAAATTCCACAAGGCAATCGTCTACAGTCGGAGAACAAGCAAGCATGCATACCTAGCTAACAGCACAATTATGTTTATTTACAGAAACAACCATGCGCTCTCTCCCACTAAATCCAAGACTCTGTGAATCCTGAACAAGAATAACCAGAATTTGTAAATGAAGATTTTTAACTGTGCAAGGATTAAAACATCTTCACAGAGCAGATAAAAAGCTCCTGCAACTAAATAGATATGGCTTACGAACCCGGTTGCTCTACCAGCATTGTTTGTTTTCAAGGAAACATTAAGTTTCACAAATCTGAACAATTAATTCCTCTCATTTTTTAAAGCTACTATTAACAATTCTATTTAAAGAACTTACAAGCTAAATTCCTGAAGAGTGATAAGGCCAACCACCATTTCAGACACATGCCACACCTTTATGTTACTGGTCAAAATCAAATCAAAAGGTTTGTTTGCATATTCAGAGAGCTCTGGTAGAGTCAAAAACGCTCAGACTACGGGAAGAATAAATAAGGTGGGGACCAAATTCAAGCTAGTTTTAGACATGCCTACTGATGTTCAAATTTAGGAACCGTACTTCTTGGAATTCTTAACCATATACACAATAGTAATTAATTTAGCCTTGAGTGTTCTATCTTCCTACTACTCAGTTATCTAGTCTTAGCATTACTCTAGTTATATGCATACTTTTCAATAGTTTGGTTACACAAACACACACAAATATTTACTATTTCTACATTAAATTGCATTCAATTAAGTATTTGCTTGAGCAGTCTACCACAAAGTAAAAATTTCTTATAAACTAGATTATACCTGCAACTTTGTCCCGAATAAGTTTTGCAGATTCAACTTCGCCAATACTGCTAAATAGACTCCGTAACTCATCTTGCGTCATGTTCTGAGGGAGGTAGTTCACAATTAAATTTGTTCTACCAATATCATCCCTGCAATCTTCAGCCATGTGATCTTCATAACCATTAGACATTTTATAATATATCTGCAAAGAGAAAAATCCCAAATAAGTTCTAGAACTTTGCATTTCAATAAGCCAAACTTTCTCTACCCGAAGTAAGTTTCAATGTTTATTTTAAAAAACTGAGAACAAGCAACTGTTTCAACTATGCATTTTTTCCACTCACAAAACAAAACATTTTTGTTGAAAATTCCAGAACAATTAATTCTTTCAAACTAACAAGCATGACATTTTACAAAATTATGTACTATTAAAGAGCTCTTAAGTTTGATGGGGTTTTTTTTATGTTAATAAAAAGCATCGAGACAGATTTTGTACACATTCCTGTAAACACCAAAGTATTCACAGCAGCCGAGTTAAAAATCAAGGTTCCCCATGTCCAAGCACTTGACTAGGCAGAATCAGAACTGCCACCTCAACCTTAATTCCAACCTTATGCCCAAAACTCTTAAAACGGAAAGAGGAGCAGCAGCCAGATCTACTAGACCCAGTTCGGTATTTCAACCGGGGACTATTTATTTTCTAAATGTTTTCTCCTTTACACACTGCTTATCCTGCATCTTACGGCCCTGTTATTTAAATGGTTGTCTTTGGGCGACTCGTTAATTGCATATAATCTGTACTGGAACACTAATTTTGGTGCATATTGACTATTTGATAGAGTTTCTATTTTTGCAGCTTTTTAAAGAAAGCCTTGAGAACACATCCAGAAATTCCAGCACACAAAGATACTCTCTGCCTTAGTCCTCAGCATGGACTGAATCCGATGTTTCAGATACAGAGGACATCTACAACTCAAACTCACAACAGATCCAAGCTGCTCTTCCTTCATGGCCTGCCGGAACAGTCGTGATTTTAAAGCGCTTTTACGACAACCTTGAGATTGTCAAAGTCAGCATACCTAAACCCTACTCCTGCAAGAGGAGAAAAATGAGGTCTAGCAGATTCAGCAAGCCTAGACTGGCATGGCAAACACGACCACCAGGAAGCTAATTTCCTGTATGATGCCAGATTCTGGTTCTCAAGTTTGCTGCTGCAGATAGGTTCATCCTCCCAGCCCGAGAGCGCTAAACATCTCTAGCTCCAAAACAACATTTTTGTTTAACAGCTCTTAAAAACAGCTGTGAAGCACACAGAATTAACAGAAAAGCTGCTAAAACCCTGAAGTTAATTCATGGCCTCCTGATGCTCTGTTCAGCACTCCTGCTCTTAAGTCATCACTATTTGTGCATTTTATCACAGAATTGCAACACTCTGGCCTATTAGCAGCAGACAGACATGTCAATTTACACCATAAAATTGCAATAATGTTTAAGTATGAATGTGTTTCCAATTCAGATTCTACCAGTAAGAGGCATAAGACCAAACACTTATTTTTGGATGAAATTAAGGCAGACTTGCAACTGTAGCTCTCTTCTGAAAGTTTAGCGTAAACCTTCCAAGTTCAGCATGAAATCTGCTTCTCATTGAATCACTCAGTGCCACCACAGAAGATTTAATTACCACAGGCTCAAAAATTAATTTTGTGTTTACTTTCATAGAACGTTTGGCCAATACACTTATTTGGCCAACAGAACAATGCAAGATGCTGTACAGAAGCAACTACTATTAAAATTCCTCTAGTCACAGTTTGCTTGAGAACCGAGCATACTATCTGAAGAAGGTATCGCTAGCACAGGGCTCGTCTTGCCTGAGGGAATAATCAATCCAAGCTGAATTAGAACAGTTCGAGATATTATTGCTTCTCAGCCCCCAGGAAAACGTGAGGTCAGGTGTTCAGAGGATGCAACAGCTTCTGGATCACCTCAATGCAGAGTGAGCCAGCAAGCCTTACAGCACCATGCAGTTAATACTGACTGCATTTGCCAATTTATTTTTGCATTAAGATGGGCGAGAAGCATTCATATGACCACATATGCTTCTCAAATAAGGTGATTCTGAGTTACAACCATTAATACCACAAGACAACTATGTAGCATCAGCTTCCAGATTTTGGTGAAGCTACAGACACTGCTGCCTTCTATGCCAAGGGCCTGAGCAGCAATGGCACACGGCTCTTTTACAGATCAGGATCTACTAAAGGACGAGCCTTTCCACGGACCGCACTGCTACCGACAGCTAGAAGTTGAGTAAGTCAGGAACAGCAGCTAGAAATCCAAAGTCTAGAAAGGGAATGCTGCCTGCAGGAAGGGACTTTCGGTCCCCTCACCAGTAACTATTGTTAAGTCATATTGGCATTTATTTCATACTTTCTTCTTGTGAAGGTCAGATTTTTTTTAAACAGCAATAACAGAGTACACCATTTTAGAATAAACCGTGACTAGACTTACGCTAATTTGAGATTTAGCATAGTATAGATTTAAACTGAATCCTTTTTTTTGTTCTTTAATCCATGCTGAAGCATTAACAACTGGCAGCTTATAGAAGGAGAGGTCTTGCTCCTCCTCACCCACCGATTAGCCTTCTAGCCCCCATTTCAGTGTTTCAAGTGTCAGCACGAGCATGCCCCAGCACCCTTCTGCCCACAGGATAACCAATTTGTGCCATGGAAGCGATGGAAAACTGCATCAGGAGGGAAGCACTTTTTGTCATGTCAGCAGTTTTAACCTGCTTTCCTTGCGGCAAGATAAGCACCAGAGGTAATGCCAGAGGACAGGAGAGCAAGAGGAGAAGCTGCAAAGCTAGAAGCAGGGAATGAGACTCACCCCACTGGATAATTTTAAGCTGCCAGGTTGTCTCAGTTGTACTGTGAAATTATGTTATTAAACACATGTTCCCTTCCAGTTCTGTCAGAACTGTCTGAGCACAACCTCAGAACCTCAGAAAAAGTTTCCTGTTCTGTTAAATGACACTCAAACAGCTGAACCTTCTTTGTTCAACATATCTGAGCTATAAAACCAGATGACTTACATTTTCAAAATTGTTTTAATGGAAAGCAACTTTGCTTGCCTTTGTCATGTATAAAATTCAAGCCCAACACACCAATATGTCGATAAGTATGGAAGCTATACAGTGCAATTATGAGTATTTAGCAAGCCAAGGAAGAAAGTTGAGATGTTTTCCAGCTTTACAAGACAAAAGTTCAAATTTCCTTCACTTGAACCAAATTTACCCAAGATACGATACAAATCCTTCCTGCTGCCAAGATTCTCCTCCTGCCAAGTTTAAGAAGTTGCTATATATTTTAATGCTTTCCAAAACCAAACAAAAACTTAAAAAAACCCCACCAACCCAAACTATTTTCCTTATCCTCCAAGGTATACCTGCTGCCTAAAAAGAAGGTACCACAGCTCGATACCAAGCACAAAAAACTCCCCAGCACGCCACGATGGCAAGTTACCAAACTTACATCTGGCATTAAGCAAAATTGACAGGAGTTTGGCAAGTGGCTATCAAATTTAAATCATTTTAGCACAGCCTCTAACCTCACTGTCTGCAATACTTACCATCTATATCTCCCCGTGATAAACAAGGAGAGCCTAGGGCATTGTTGATTCAGAAGCAATTAGAACTGTGAAGGAAGCCTTCCATCTGCTTTTCTTCAGACATCAGAAAACCATTATAGGAAGTCCTTGCATAGAGGCCCGGCAAACATTTTCATGGGATACCAGGAACAAAGCATGCAGAAGCGATAAAGGCATAGTAGAGAAGAGGGAAAGGAGCAGGGTGCTGATAAAGAAGATGCTCCTTTCTTCCTAATCTTTCACCAAGCACTTACACAATCTACTGCAAGACTAACACTTTCTGGCCATCCTGGAAGTTAGTGGGAAACCACTTCCTCCACCAGCGGTGAACAGTTCTCGTGCCCAGGAGTATAAGAACAGCCCCTGATGAATTGTTAATCTTTGCATACTGAAAAGAATTCCAAAAAAGAAGAGGCAGTAGAAAACGGTCAGTAAGGATGAAATGAGAAGTGCTACATAACAAAACAAGTTTTTCATTCTGCTCTCACTGATATATGTTGAGGTAATCTCCTGATCTTTCTTTACCGAAGAGGGAACAATCAAATTAAATCAGTAAATGTTCCAGACTTGAGAACCAGGCCCAGACACTAGCTTGAATCCATAACTTCCTTAACTGATGTTTGTCAATCCACGTTGACATAAATCAGAAGTCAAGGCACTTATGTTTTCAGTGGACAGGTCAAGGATGCAAAAAAGGCCTAACAGCTCCGTTTGGGAAGACTACCTGTAATGACAGTGGTACTTTGCAGTCTTTCCAAAAAAAGGCCTTCAATTCTATGTCCCAAAACCAGGAAATTTTAAGACTAAGTTCCACTGCACTGCAGTTGTTGCTAAAACAAGATTATTTTTTTTTTAAATAACCAAACCCTGCAACAGCTTGTTTTAAAAAGGCAGCCTTCTTTTTCTTCCTCATGTAAGATGCGCAGGATGCACTGAGCAACCAACAGGAGCCGTACGTACTGTGCTCCATTAATTCTGGAGGTGCTCAAATTCACATAGCCCAACACTTTACCACCTGCTTCGGAGATTGCTCATTTACCAACAGCCGCTCTGCATTCTCAGGACTGGACTGAAAAAGGTCTCCAAGGTATTTTTTTCCAGAAACGTTGCCTGACCATTACATCACCTTCTCACAGAGATGCACAAGATCCCAGAGGTTTTAAAAGAAAAATGACACAATACAAGCTTCTTCCAAATGACACCCAGTACCTCCATCCAGAATTCTAGGATACAGTGCTAGTAGGTCTTTCACTGCAAGACGTTTACTAATAAGAAAGACTTGTACGAATCTGAGAAGATAATGTGAAATGGGAACGTTGGCAAGATAGACACCTGTCTGTCTTCAAGACCAGGCAAGAGGCTTGATATACTTTCACCTTGTTCGCAGGTCTGGCAAAGGCACTAGACCACTACTGGGATCACAAACTTGAACGTAGACACCTAAACAGATGATAATGTCAGCATTTTAGTTACTGCAGGACTTAAGACAGGAAAGTCCTCCAGGAGCAATGAGCTCTGTGCTCCTTCAAGCCAGCAATTAGCACCTTCATTAAGATCCAGGCAGCAGGTCTTATCACTCCAGCAACTGACCTGTTCTCATTCATGCAATGTATTTCTCCAGAGAGTGAAAGCCATGTAGCACTGCAAATGCACAGGTGAGCACTAACACTGGCTGTGCTGAACGCAAGAAGGTCAGAGCTACCTCAAACTTATTTCTTGTCTCTGATCTCAGAAGCACACAGACTATACCAATATCCGACACTCGGCCAAAGAGCGACAGAGGAATGCATTGCTGTGGCACAGTTTGTGGCACCTTCACCGAGACGCTGGGAATGGGCCATACCGAGCACAGCATGGTTCTCAAACCACAGCAGAACTGAGGCTGCCGACACAGGTTGGTGACCCAACACCTCAGTCTTTCTTTGCAACGAAGTGCAAGTTAGCACCACCAAGGACATGTTACACAGGGAGCGCTTCAGGAGACAGTGTCTCTCAGAGTCCCTAAACTGATGAAGCCTCCTTGTTGGGGTTAATACTGGTGAACGAACAGGGATCCGGCACTGAAACAGTGCTGCTGGTGAGCTCTCTTGATCGACTCCTCCTTCAGTCTCAAGGGTTTATTCTTAAATACACTGGCTGACCTCAAGAATCTTGATGGGGTGCTTCAAGGCTATACAAAGGAGCTACCACCTCCTGTTTCTTCAGCACATGGATGATCTTTGTTGACATGCCCTCCCCCCTCAAGTCACAATTGACTCAAAGGCAAACAACAAATTTGGCTGTCTTGGACACTGCTCTACCACAAAATTTGGAAGCTGCTGAGCAGTCTTCCTGGGACAAGAAGGACACTACTATATCAAGGGGAGTACCAAACCAATCCACCCATCTGCAAGAGGCAGACGCAGAGGTGCCGAGATGTCTAGGTTTGAACATGCCAAAAGCAATGCTACACACACAAAAGAGCCTGAAGGGCCTGCAGAGAGCCTCCACTAGTTTTAACTGTTTCAGGAAAACAGTTTTCAAGAATGGTCCAACACAGTATTGCCAAGTTTTTGCAAAAAACTTGCTTTGCAGGCAGCTGTCAATACAGGATTGAGAAGCAAGAGTTTAATCAAGACATAGAAGGGACAGAGACTGGGGGCAGGGGGGAATGAATCATGTTTTCTTCTCAGAAATCACTGTGAGGAACGGAATATGTTTCACCTTAGAAGCCACACCAGCAGAAAAACCTCCACTAGGCCTACATGCCTCCCAGGAAAAAGTTTTCCAATGCTCCACAGCCAGCATACGTCTCTCTCTCTCTCTCTCAATCCAGGCCCCTCTCCTTTACATACGCCAGAGATTCTTTCCCCATAATCTCCAGGAAAACCCCTTTTGTTCTTTACATAAACTCCTTTCATGTCCCCAACAACTCTCCACATTACACCCCACAAGCACAGACCTCTCCATGAACATCCAGACAGACTACAGGTCAATGACAATACCGTGCAAGACCCACTGCCATTTCACTCACACTGAACACTAAAGAAATTGGGGGGGGGGAGGAAGAGAAATTGCAAAATTGACAGATTTTCTCTTCAATTCAAGAATAACATTTATACAGCATATGATGAGAAAAATTTTTAAGTTTAACATAAAAGGCTATCCTAGCGCATACATGCACAGTATCGGTCACGCACGTCAAAACCTCAACTCAGATCTAAGCTATATGCTTAAGTCTTTCACAGATTATTTCAACGCGTACTTGCAAAGGCAGGTGATAATGCTTAAGTTTTCCTTACGAAAAAAAGTAATTTAGATACAAAGTAGCATGCCTGTGTGAGAGATGCCTGATGCTGCTTCCAAAAGCCAAGTCCACGACCACAAAGAAAGAATCTTGATCTCACCTTTTCTTGCTTGTTATGCCTGCTTAGGCTGATTGGCAGCTACTGTATTTTCATGAGCGTGAACCTTGTGTTTCGCTGGAATAGCCATCTTCCTGAACTTTGAAGCATGATGTTTGGGAACATAAGGAAACTTAAAGGCAGAACGTGAGGTGTCACAGATTTCTTCCCCCAGACCGTAGTTACCCTATTTATCTTTTTACTGTCCCACAGCAATCTATAAGGTCAATATTCTCTCCCCCATAGCTGTCCCATCTGAATTCCTCTCTCCCACAGCCACAGTATGTTAAATCAGCAAGCAGGAGCAATTTAAATTCAATTTGATTCGTTTGGCATTTGTACTCTTCCCCCTCCAAGAATGAAACCAACTCAGTCTACCGAAACACGCTAATGAAGGTCAAGTAAAAAAAAAGTTTGTCTTTAGACAGGAAGATTCTTTTACCCAGAAACTCTAAGTGTTAAGCCACATAAGTTGCTTAACTTGTACATGTACGTTCCTTCCACACTAACATGTAAGTTCTGTTTGTAAATAAATCCTTTCTGCTCGCCAGTCCTTCAGATTTTTCAGAGTTAAGAGATCTCATTTTTTTATTGATTCCTCTTCCCCTTTGTGAACCTGGAATGAAGACACTGCCCTTTTTCTCCTTAGGTTGACTAAATTTAAGATTCCAACATTTTTGTCAGTTCTGACAAAAATATCTCTGCACCAGAACTAGTTATTACTGATATTTATTACTAATAGTTAACTACTGATAGTTATTACTAATGCATTTCAGCAAACTTTATCTCCATATGCTAAACCAAGGATTTCTAGTACAACATATTTTAAGCTCCTGGGGTTTTTTCTGTTTGTTTTATAAAACTAAGTTTATGCCGAATGTTAAGTGTATTACTAGTCTAACAAGTCTCAACTGTCACAGTTTTTATATTTTAACAAAGTAGTTTTATATATTCTTTAACAAATCAGATTTGTCAAAAAAGCTTCTAAATGCTTCTCTTAATTGTTTTTATTCATGTCCATACAATGACATCATCAAGGTAAATGTTTTTGTCAATGCTTATGTTGCCATTCAGAGACAGAAATATTTCAGGCCAAAAAATAAGCTGCATTCTCCAGAGGAACGACCTCATTTTACCATCAGTCTGATGAACCATACTCAATTCACAGGAACAAAATTAATCATAGTAAGGATGCTGTCGGAAATCAGATACAGACTGGCCATAATTACCATCCACTGCTGCTTTAACACGAGGGGGAGGATCGGGGCGTCCCGACATCATCTCTGCTTGATCTGTATGAACGAGGGCCAACTGGAAGCTATGCAGCTAAGATACTAAACATCTGCAGCCAGACCCGAGATTTCCCCCGTCTTTCAAGGTTAACAGCTAGCCTTGACAGAGAGAGTAGGCCACAGAGCTCTGCGCAGAGCTGCACGTCAACACCTTCTACAGTTGTTTTGTCCCTGGGTCAAAGACGGTGACAGTCAACGTAACAGAGTCCTTAAGCAGAGGAGAGGCAGCTGGACAGCTTTTTGCAGCGGAGATTATCTCACCTTCTACACTGGTATTTTCAAAAGGACAGTTTTACGATAAACAGATATAAAAAAAAGAAGTTATTATCTTCCTTGTTCTAGACAGTGTCAGACTGTCCAGCAACTGCCTCTGGCAATTTTTTCACCTACAAAAAAACATCCAGAGACAAAGAACTGTGCTGTGAGGGAACAACTCCTTTCCTACGCACAGGACACGTGCAGTAGGTGAGAAGTGGACAGAACTATGGATTCCAGACACATCCTGACAACAGCTGCCCCGCACAGTGATCCATCCTTGGATAAGCAGCTGGTACTTTCACTTTGACAGGACAGGAAGGCAAGTGAAGTAACAGGAGGAGGAGACAGCATCCAACTCATTCACCAACTCATTCACCAGTAGCTGAAAATCCATCTCTGAAGGCTTGATGAGGCACCACAGCTTGCTACTGCACCCCTACAAGGAGGCCACGGAAGCAGTGGGCGAGAGGAACAGTATACATTATACTTACTATGCCACTGCTACTAATATTTAAAAAAAAAAAAAAGGCAGTAAAGCCACACACATGAAGAACATCTCTGCCTTCTCAGCATAGCTTATTTCCACCCTACCCCCCCAAAAAAAAACCAAAACCAAAAGAAGCTTAAAATCTATTTTTGCATACTTCACCTACATATTACAAGGTTGTATAATCAAATGGATCATTTTGGCCAGCAGTTTGAAGCTTGCAGGAGCCTAGATCACAGAACTGCACATCAAAAGCGAGAACTGCGCTGATCAATTTCCGATAGAAGGCAAAATTTAACAGCTCCCATTCGCTGAACTATGCCACTCTTCCTAAACGCTCAACCTGCTGGGCTTCTCCTGCAGCTGCCTTCTATGATTTTTCTGAAGTACTTGGAAGTGCAAAGAGAACAGCTTCTCTAAACATCTTTTTGAAGTCTGCAAATACTGCAAGCTTGAGTTTTCTGTAACTAGAAGTCTACCACCTTCACAGGTAGGTTTATCCACGAGACGTAGGCAGTGCAGCATCTAATAACAGTTTACTGTAATCAATTCACAGGGCTCGTAACAAATAAGCAAGAAACAAGACAGAGACCAAAGCTTTAAGAAAGCAAGCAGGTTGGCACAACAGCTTAAAGAAATAGGTTCTGAAAGTAAAATGGCACATCTCTGCCAGGTCAAGACAGGGAGGGTTTTTTTCAGGATGAAAAAAACTGACAGAACATGCAAGAAACAGCAAATAGAAAATAAGAGTGCTTTAATTAGGAGCATAGAGCACATTTCATGGTAAGATAATGTGAGCACTAGACACCGGCCACATTCAACAGACACAATTAAGTTAAGAAAGATGCTATACACCGTATTCACATTTCCATTTAGACTGTGCTTACTACTACTGCTGCTGTTCCCACAAACCTGGCACCGCATAAGACAACTCGCATAGGAAAGCAGTAATAGGCACATTTATCTGGTGCTGCAGACACACCCGCATCAGGGCCAAATAACTAAGGCTATAAACTCACTATACAATATATTTAACAACCACACCAGCTTAAGATGTTCCTGTTCATATTCCAATCAAGCCAAGGGGAGAGCCTACCACAAGTGCAAGTCGTAGTTCTGCAACTGAGGACTGCTGAACACTTTGAATCATGAAACCGTGGACTCATTTGCATCGTTATACAAATACAGTTACACTGCTTCAGAACAGAAACTAGGACAGCCACAAAGTAATGTATCATGCTGCACAGAGCTACAAACTCAGGAACCCAGACTTTGTTATCTATCATAGGAGAGGGACGTAACCCACGAGTCAACAAAAATCTAAGAATTCGTATCAACCATACAGGCAAGCGGCTGCATGGTGCTTAGTTGCTGACCGGGGTTAAAACACAACAAGCCTATGGAACATATGCACCATCCCAGTTTTAAAGAGAGCTACACAAGTCAGACAACTCTGTTCACACAGATCTAGAAAGAAAAGCAGTTAAATCATGAGTACTGGGGAACAGCAGGCTGGTAAAGAGGTAAGAGCTGAGCGATATGAGCAATCAACATCCACATTCAGGGCATAAAAAGAAAAAGGAACAGAAATACAGAGACCAGGAAAAGCCATCAAATGTCAACAACAAGCAAGGGAATGAATCTCTACCCTTCCCATTTCTTTCCTCCTTTATTTTCCATTGATGCCTCATTAAGTGGTTCACGGGATCCCAGCGCAAGTCCTTCACGCAGTAAAACATGCTTCCCTCCTCAGCAAGTCTCAGATATAAGCCTCTGCCCAAAGGTAACGCTACTCCACCACCTAGCATTACGGAATATGGTAGCCAGCACACACTTCGACCCAACCATTCCCCCAGAGCTCAGCGGGCCTTTCTCTGGGCTACCTCTAGACCCGTTCCTTTCACCCACATCCTCCCACGGGAATGGCTCCCCAACACATTCTTGCTTCTTCCAATCACTAAAGAAGGGTAAGCGCTCTACTTCGAAAAGCCGCCCACCAGCACGAACAATAGCGGACCGCTACTTTAGCCATGAGTTCTTCCGGCCAAAAGCAGCCAGCACAGCATTACTTAACCCTGCTCCCAGCCGCCCCAAATTAGCATTAATATTAGCAGGTATTGTCCACAGTAGGAAGCCCACCCTCAGACAGTGCCAGTCAATAAACACGCGCCAGTCTTAACGAAGGTGGGAGATTTAAAAGCTGTGTCCGCGCAGACACAGGCAACATAAATATGAAAGGCAGCGACGCTCGCCAGCAGAAGAAAGGCTCCGGGATAAGGCACGGACCCAGGCCGCGCGTCTGCCGCCAGGGCCGGCTCC
>VZTL01044694.1:0-16125 GCA_013400535.1 Scopus umbretta | reverse complement strand
GTCAGAAGTGACTTTTTATTAAACTGTCATGACGTGTAATTCTCTATCACAGAAGAGTGGGTCTCCATGAAAGGCATTACACACACAACATCTTAATACACATTCCAGTGACCAAAAATCATTTCCTTATATCCAAATTACTTGGCAAATATTTGAAAGAAACAAATTACTTCCATGTCATCTATCCCAATCCCTTGAAGTAAATTATTTTTTTCAGATCTAAGCAACTTGTAGCTCATGACTTTGAAGTGTACTATCATAAGAAATGTATTTATGACTATATGTTACAAAATTATTCATGTCTGAAAGTGTGCCTTTTTAACCCCCTTGTACTCACAACTCACTCTCATAAGCTTATTTATGGAACATAATAATTCTACACCACCACCATTCCCAACCTGTCTTGTTCGTTTACAGTATAGAAGCAACATGCCTTCCGTCTTTTCCAAGGACATGCATTCCTTAGTTCTTGCCTTTCTCACTGGTCCATGCTGTCCTCAAATCCTTAATTTTTGCAGGAGGAACCATGCTCATATTGCAAGACACTTTATAAAATTCTTCATGCTACTGGCAGGGAAAGAACATGAAGCTGTTTCTGCAGAAGCAATTATGGGATATACCTCCAGCTAGGTAGCTAGCTAGATGGATGGGTGTAGTACAGATGGTGTTATGAAGTTTCTTCTCCTTCCACAAAACTTTTTGTATTCCTTTCCTATTCCCATGTTATCTTCAAAATGCCTCCCCATGTTCTTTGAACCAACAATTCTTTCCCTCAGAACTGCTTCACTAAGACACAGGGGGAAGAAGAAGCTGTGAAGTGTGCTCTGAACAGCCCCTACTGCTCTACTAAGCAGAAGAAAGTAAATCAGAATAACCCATGTGCTAAGAGTAAAAGCTTCTCAGCTCTGAAAACAAGGCAGCCCAGTGCAAACTGACATTTGAGAATGGTCCATTACCCCTAACTGCTTGGGCACTATTTGTGGAATGTTATTTGAGTCAGACCAAAACTCCACTAAAATTTAGCGATGAGGATCTTGTGTCACAAGACTGTGTTCACACACAGGCCATGGCCCTGTTCAATGTGCTAGTAGAAGTATGGCCTAGGAGTTGAGAAAGAAGGAATTGAGTCAAACAGGAGTGAGATCCCCATCCACTGGATCCCTTCTGTGCAAAACAGAGAAACACAAAAACTCTCACTGGAAGGAAGACACAGGTTCTTCTTATAAAATCCAGTTAGCTAATTATCAAGAGCAGCTGTATATCTTTGCCTTTGGGGTGATCCTTCATAGTCAAACAATTTGGGGGTAATAACAGTGAATTTGAAAATTTATGTCCATATGAGATCAATCAACAATCATACTTTTAAAGTTTACCTATCTGACCATATGTACATTAAGTGTAATATTTTGTTGCTTTCTTGTATTCCTTTGAGTTACTGTTTGTGACCAAAAAATAGATGACTTGAATATAGCTCAAGCCAAAATCAATGGAGGAAACCTCTTACTGTCATAAAACCACAGGCCCGTTGGTAGGTAGGAATCTCTATCTAGTATGTGTATGTACATTTTCCACATGATGATAAAGGTTTCCTAATTTTAAATTCCTGTAAAAATTACAAATCATTATCTGAAAAGCTGATGAATGCTTTAATTCCTGTGAACAGCAGCATCATCTTTCTCAATCTTCCTAACAGAAGTTAGATGAAGTTAGTTTCAACAGCTATTTCAGTACTTGATATCCTGTGAACCCAGGGAGCTGCATCATATGCTTGCAGTGGAACATACATTTTAGCTCCCAGAAATTTCTTTTCTTTGGTCTAAAGGAAAAAATTTAGCTTGAATGAAGATCCAAAAAATGAGCTTTTGATAAACTCATTTGATATGGAACAGTCACAGAAAGAGCAGTTACCATCTTCAGAGCTGTCTGATAGTATTTGAGTTCTCTTTTAAAGAACACAGGAATGCGGCAAATGTATCAATAATATCAGACTACTGTGAATGCAAGAAGTATGATGACTTTGTGGCCGTATCAACACATATCATAGATTAAGTACTTACAATCCAGAAAAGGTTTTTAAATTAATTCAGAATAGCTAGCTTTAACAAAACCAAGAATTATGAAAGATATTGTTTCCACAATATGATCATTCAAAATATGAGCAAATTTATTTTTTCTGTCAAGAACATTCTCCTCAGCCAAGCCATATGGTTTATGTAATTTTTGTTTTAAAAAAAAACACATCTGAAGTTGTTTTAAACTAAAACGGTGGAACAAGAATCACGAAGCTTACACAAACAATTTAAAAATGTGCCTTGTGCATTGCCTTTTATGCAGTCAGCCTCTCACTTGAAAAAGAAAGTGATGAACACAATAATTTAATGTGACTGGAAGGGGTTGGAGCTCTGTCTGTAGTTGTTTGATTCTTCAAGTGTTTTGGGAGAAAAAAGAATCTGCACAATATTTGTAAATGGACTAAACTGCATCAGAGAAATATCCATCATCAATTAATGTTCCAAAAGGGAACCGCACAGCAGCTTGAGTTTTTGTCTCTTTGCTCAGGTCAAACACAATGTTAATTGTAGTGAAGATTTATTTTGAAAAAAAAAAAAAAGTGCAAGTTAGTATTGCTACTGAAGCAATGTGGAACAAAAAAATGTCAGAGTTTAGAGACAGGAAAGGTGGGCAGAAAGAACGATAACAAAACTGAAAACTGGAACCGAAACTTTTGCAAGAGAAATTAAAATAAGAATTAAAACAGATGGATACCATAAAAGGAATTAGGAGATCACATTCTAAAACACGAGCTGGATATTTTGCAAATAAAAATTAAATCTAAGTAACATCTGTAAGTTTTCAGAATGAACTGAAAGATGGTACTAATGAGCAAAATCTGTATTAGAACGGTACCTCTTGTTATGAATAATACAGGTAGATCTAGATGCCCAAATACACAGCTTGCAGTCTGTAGGACTTGCAAGGACTGGTGAGATGAAAACATGAGGTGACTAGCAAGCTGGTTGTCACAAACTAGAAGGCCTTACAGGAAATGGGTGGGACCTATGTCCAAACTAGAGCTTACTCATAGAGGTGAACTATAGGAAGTATATCAAAAAGGGTAAAAAACATCATGCCTAGAAGGAAATCAAACTTACAGCCTGAAGAGGTGTTCAGCTGTCTTTTAGGTAAGTAGAAGACATGGTTCACCTGAGGCTCAGAGGAAAGTCAGATTATTCCAGATAATGTAATGTAAATGCCCACTAGAATTGCATCCAGAAATACTTCCTAAGATAATTCTTGTAACCACCACTGTGGTCTGGCTCTTAGTGTGCTGCAGAATTTAAGCCATGGAAGAGCATAAATTATCCTGCTCTGGCATCATACCATACTGGCACTATGGGGCTAGCCATCAATTTGACTTTAACTTGAAGGAGAAAAGAAAAAGAAGAAACCCCAGCAGAAATGGAAGTGGTTTTGTAGATGTGCTTTTCAGGCACACACAAATGCTACTGATGACTTCTGAGATAAGTTGGCAGCAGACTTGTTTTAAGCACTGAACCGGTGGTGGACTCTTAGATGTTAATCAGGAACATGAGATTAAGGGGATGTGGAATTTACCGCTGTACTTCATTCTTGCCTCAAAGAACCAGAAGAAAAAACAGCTGCTGGTCAGGAGGATAGGAGGTGGTTACCATAAAGCTTAGAAATTCAGCTGTGAGTCTAATACGTAGAAGTGATCCTAATCTAGCCCATGACATTATGAATGATTTAAAAAGTGATAGCTTGCTTTCATCAGACAAAGGAAAATAACAATACCGTAGCAAAAACAGCTCACAGTACCATCAAATACTGACATGCAGGGAAAAAAAAATGGCTAGGAAATGGATTGCTGTGGGCTGGCCAAGGCATGTGATTTCAAATACCTATTGAGAGTCTTTCTCTTATGACAGAAAGCGAGAAAATAATTTTAAAGGTTTGAGGAAGCATTCAACAGATTTGACCCCCAAGAAGCCTTCCTAGGAAACCAATAGTGAATGTTGGGCTATTAAGCATGGAATAACTTCTGTGAAATTTGTGGGAATTATTAAACTAGACATCCTAAAAGGCTAGTGAATAAGGAATCCAATATTGCATCACCTAATTTTGCGAAAATGGAGACAGTGACTGAGAAAGGTGCATTCATCCAAGAACTGAAAAGCTGGAATTTGAGAAAGAAGTCTTGGTAGCCGAGTTAGCACATGAGCTAATCATTTGTTTGGATTTGATTATTGCTTATTACTGCCTAATAAATGCCAGAAACTGTGTCTTAGAATGTAAGCTTGCAGAAACCCCCCTTCTAAAAGCAGCTCAGGTTTGCAGATGGCAAGCAATAGTTTTTAAAATTATATTCTCCTTCTGGAGGTCAAAATTCTAATAGTGTTTTACATTCCCTCCTCAGGCAAGGAAATGTGAAAAATGGTTGAAACCTGCCTCAGGGTGATCTTAGGTGCTGTTGTTAAACTATTTGTTGCTCCACTTCAAATTTTGCTGATAAGCAACAAATAGTATAATGGAAAATCCATCACAAAATTTGAGAGAACAGATATAGTAGATACTTATAGGAAAAGGATGGGAGAATGAACTCACAGGGTTTCCTCTGAATTTCTTCCAATTATTATTGAATGTAAAAAACTGAAGTGGCCCAAGAGATTTCGTAGTCAGAAATGAGTTCTTAGAAACAAAGGCTCAAATTACACTGCATGGCATAAGACTAATAGCAAAGCTGAATGATACCAGTAAGCACATATGCCACTAAGGAAGCATAGGGCATAACCAATCTTGCAAAACAATAAATCTGTGTAATGGTTTTGTGTTCATTACCTATTGTTTTAGATACCAAAGAAAGTGTAACTTCATTTTCCAGCGTGGAGATTGGACACCAATAGAAATGGAGCCAAAAGAGCAAGGAGGAAAAGTTAGTACCACTATTACTCTAATATCACTGACTTTGTGGCAATTTATATATGGATGGAGTTGTATATTTCTTACTTTCAAAAGATTTATGGCTACTTTATCTCTCTCTCTAAGCCTGTTTCCTGTGTTGGTGTCTGGAAAATATATAGAACGGGAATTGAAGTACTTCCGTGTAAACTGAAGACACCAGCGTGAAACTGAACCAAAGAAAACAATTGTCTCACTTTGTCTGCAGAGTGAGTTGGTGCCAGTCGACTCCTGTAACCCAGCACTGCTGTCACTCACCTTTGCGGAGAGTACTCCATGTACACCCTTTCCGAGCCACCTGCTGCAAGGATCTCAGCTTAGAGTCAGAGAAAGCGTGCAATAGCCTCCTAAAACTGGAACAGCCAATAACTTGTGAGGGCACTAGCGGTACGGCAGGTTGGTGGCCTGAGTCCCTGTCCAGCTCAGAAGCTGGCAGTCAGTACTTGCTTGTAACTAAAAACAGTTACTTCAGCAGTTCAACAGTTGGAATGTCAACAGTTTTCCAGGTTCTTTTCCAATAAGAACTTAATGCAGTGAAACTAAAAGAAACCCTGGAGACTTCTTATTACTGTTATTATATTATTATGATATTGTTTATTTCTGTTAGATTTGGGGGCCCAAGCACTACAAGAATGTCTTAGCAAATCTGGGAAGCCGAATCTGAACTATGGGCTGAAGGAACATATATTATGTTCAACCATTCCAAGTAAGACCAAGTACTATTTTGTCCCCACCACACTACCCAGTTTCCGTTGGAAGAAACACCAGGTGGATGTGTCAGGAAGGAGAGGGGATGTGATCCAATAGACACCACACATCCTCTCTGAACAATGAGAGAATTAAGTTAGTGGTGTCCCTGCCTTGAGGTTCAGGCACTGTCACACATTCCAGTAATCCGAAGAGCATCCACCAGACTCCATCATCTAAACATTTGGTGATATAATCACAGAAGGGGGTCTAAGCTAGTTACTTTGGAGAAAAGGTTCACAGAAGCAGAAGCAAGCCTAAATCCCATCTTTTCTCATAATTTATATATAGGATAACTATCAGTAAAAGTCCAAAACAGATCCTTTCTATTTGGCAGAGGTAAATAATCTCTTAGAAGACTATGGCATTCCTAAAGGGAAGCAAAATTAACTCAGACTGCTTGAACTAGACAAAACCAACACAATCTAATTCTGAACAGGCTCACACTCTTGTAAAATAAAATCTGAGGAAAATGTTTGACTAAATGAATGGATATATATAAAAAAGGCCACATGGAAAAACTTTAAAAAGAAGGGCTGTTTTTATTAAATGGGCTAAGAAAAAGCATGGGAGAGAAAAACTGAGTAAATCTCAATAATTCATATATTATGTATAAATTAAAACAGCCCATATGTAGAGAACAAGTTAGGTTGCATATACAAATTCTAATTTCCTCATAAGTAGAACTGGTAGAATCTTCAATTTTTGGTTCCCCCAAAATAAGTTGATGTTTTATATTTTATTTGACCCTGAACCAAAATAGAGCAAAACAGTTTTCAAGTTTCCTGCTAAATTAAAACTTTATGAATTCTAAAAAAAAATCAATTTTGCAAAACAATTAAAAATATCTATTTGTCATTTTAATATTATTTTCACTTCAAACATATTATGAAACAGATTACAAACTCTGTTTATCCATAGTAGCAGAGGTCTGGCCCAAAAGGTTAGTTATAAGCCCTATAATTCATATTTTCAAGTAACATAAAAATATTGGGAAAAAAGCATCCATAAAATCCAAAATGACATTTTGGTTCAATAACCTGATATTACATTTAGTTCTGAAATGGTAAGTTCTGTAACAGAACTTTTTCCCATAGAAATTTTTACTGAACTGAACTTGCTTTTGCTTTTAAACATTTTAAATGCTCTCTTCATCTAGTGCCTTTTGAAAACTGTTAGAAAAAAGATTTTCCCCTTCCAGGCTGATAATACAGTTCTGAAAACTTCACTGGGAATGTCACTGAAATCCAAGCTAGTCCTCAGGGACTCAGAGAAAGGAGCTCCATCAAGTTTGATCAGGCAGCGAATGAAAAAACTCAGAAGTTATTTAGATTGGAGTAAAATTTTTTTGAGTTGGCAAAGGGAAAATAGCCTGCTGAAGTCATGTCATCTGTAATTTGGTAAGTTATTTATTTTCCTTTAATCCTATTCAAAATATCAACATTTCCAGTACATTGGCTTGATTGGCAGAAGTGTTGTATGACTTGGGATAAACCCCAGTAAAACTTTTCATTCCTATCTGAGATGCTCCAAGTTCTGGAGGAGTTCCCCTCAGCTGAAAACATCCATGCATTAGGAACATCATCACGTGCCTATTAGCCCTTCACGTCACAGCAAGTCAAAACTTCAGAGGGACAGGCAGCAACATTCTTCAGTCTACAGGTCTGGGCCTGACCTCATTTTAATCTCAGTAACTGATCTGAAAGAAACCCTAAGTCGTGGGAAATAATACTAAACTAACTGAGTAAAAAGAATATTATGATTTTCAGAAGTAACAGACATGACAAAAGGTAGCTCATAAAAGACTGCAGGACCACACCACATCACTATAAGCAGAAACATCTGCTTAAGATAATAGGAAGTATTATTTGAAAGCTAACACTTCTATGCACTGTACAGTTATCCCACATTTTTCACCTTACCATTTTGTATTCTTTCCAGCTTTTTTGAAAATCCAGACTCCCATCTTCTCGGTGCTGTATTACTGTCCAACCTCCTCCAGCAATTTCCATATTGCAAAAGACCTATGCAGTAATAATTAAAAAAACCAAAACAACAAAACCCAATAAGACAAACTTGCATTGGAATCTTGTCATCTTAGGGGGAAAGAATATTTGTGAATAACAGAACTAAGGAAGCTTTTTTTACTATGGATTCATGCCCTCAATCACTTGGTTACAACCAGTACTAATAAAATTCTCATTTAGATACTGAGATTCTGTATAATTTAACAATTTGACAATTTTGCTGAAGCTTGATGTTAAAATACTGTGCCAACTGAAATCTGTTAACAATCTTAAATACTCCATATAATAATCAAAATGGATATTTAATTTTCATTTGTTTTTTACTCTTCTTACATTATCCTTTCNCGGAGGGTGAGCGAGTGGCTGTGTGGTGCTTAGTTGCCGATTGGTGTTAAACCACAACAAAAATACAAAAGATAAATTATGAAAAAATGCAAATCATGCGTATCCATTCACTTTTCTTGCTAAGTGGCAAGTGATAGTATTCATTTTTGTTCCTATTTTTGTATAATGCTTGATTTTAAGATTTGGCTAAGTTTCTCAGTGCTATTCATTTAAGCAAATTTTCTCAATTTGCATTCCTGTGTACCCATTCATGCCATATTAGCACTGCAAATTTCATTTGTCTGTGCTCTTGAATAGCTATATCCCTCTTTTTAAGTAAGAAGTCAATATGTAAGATGGTTGAAGAGTTGTCACTGTCAGCTTCGTTTTTGGCATTCACATCAACAAGAGTCAACACATTCAGGACTGGTCAGTAATTTAAAGCTTTAAGCTGCTTTGTCAAACTGAAGGTTAGTATCCAATTCTGTTAAATAAAAATTCATCCCTAGTTGACTAAAGAACCATATTCCACCCTCAGACAAATCATTTCCACACCTTTCCTAGTCATAAGCATTGTCATAGTAATCCTGTGCAAGTGCTTTTATTTAATTTGCTCCAGGCATGCTGAGTGAAGTCCCTGTGTTGGTACAGGAAGGAAACAGAATACTGAACAGTGAAAACATGTGAACTTGGTTTAGGGTAACCACAAGAAAACCTATAATTTGCTAGACAAACATTTTGGCCCTATTCTTCCTTCAGGGAAGACACTGAGTCAAAACATTTATCTACAGGATTTAATTTCTTTAGTCTGATTTACAACGGGAATTTCTAAATGATGGATTTACTTTCCTTATAAGTCATTTCAAGCTCCCATGAATCCACTGCCAATTTTTAAAGCATTAAATCCTCAACTGTATTAAGACTATTCATTTTAAAGACGCGCACAAACAAATGATAGAGTTTTCATACTAAAATGTAATAAAATACCTGTAAAAAGACTTTGATGTTTTCTAAATAATATTGTAAATTAAAAGAGAAAACTGTACAGTGAAAGAAAGATTTACAGCAGCACATTATTCACTAGCTGTCATTGTGCGGTCTGGCACTTTCCATGGTGGTAGACACAAACACCTGTTGTATTAACAGGAGTGCCAAGCTGATTATAGATGTTCACTGTGCATAGCTCTAGCCAGCAAATGTCCTGAACTGGCTTCTGTCCCAGACAAGGTCAAGGCACTCAGCCATTAAACACCTTTTAACATGGTCTGATACCTAACCCTCTACTAGAAAAGAAAAGGATGAAGAAAAGTGACTTTGAATTTGTATGCATCTTCTGAGTTTATTGTCAGTCAAATAACCTGATTTAGATTGAAAGAGCTTCCAAAGCATTGCACTCTTGACCTTCCTTAAATACAAGGGTAAAAATACTTAGGCTACTAAAAGGCATATATGAGATTTTTTACACATATTTAGCTTTATGGACTAAACTATTATAAACTTCATAATAATTGTTTAGAGATCAGACCAACGTTAAAGTAAACAAAAGGAGGGGGATTACCACATACTTCATTTTAAGTGCATGCACGTTAAGACATCACAAGTCTACACTGTTGGCATGGAGTAACAAGCTCAAGACCAGCCATTTGAGATTCAGGCAATGTGTGTCTGCTATGCAGAAATCAAGTCTGAATGTAACAACAGTCTCCACAGTATATGGGGCTAGCATACATTTAATGGGTTAAATTCTGCCAGATATGCTCAGAGAGACCATCAACACCAATTTGGTAGGAAGTCCACAAGTAGAA
Organism: Scopus umbretta; assembly: GCA_013400535.1. Taxonomy (NCBI): domain Eukaryota; kingdom Metazoa; phylum Chordata; class Aves; order Pelecaniformes; family Scopidae; genus Scopus; species Scopus umbretta. The sequence goes on along the minus strand of VZTL01044694.1, from coordinate 6,245 downwards.
TGTAGAGGGGAAGAAATGAAGGCTGCATTCATGGCAATGGTGGCAATTGCTTTTGCAGAGCCATAAAGACTCAGTTATATAGACCCTACTAGCAATTAAAAACATTACATTTTCAGTGCAGTGCACCCAGAAGTTGGTAGAAGTCATGCTTGTGAGTGCATTAGAGGAGACAGAGAGAGAGCCCAGTACGTTGAACCAAGGGGAGATACGGAGGTTCCGTGTGCATTCAGACCAGTCCCTCTGGCCTACTTCAGCTCTTGAAGGTGACATGGTTCCTTCAGCTCCAAAATGGTGACAGCCTCACTCCCACTGCTCCTCTGCTCATCAGCAGCCTCTGGTACCCCTGTAGATGATTCCACCTCTGCAGGGGACTGAGAGGACACTTCTTGCCTTTGATCTCACTATGGCCTAGGGACAATCATTTGTCAACACCATCAAGTATTGCACACACACACACACACACACACACACACATCAAAGTAAGCCAATTAATTAGCTTAATACTTTAAGCCTATCTTTTTCTCTTCCCATCTCAAAAATATGAAATATTATTAAGATCCTTTTAAGCAGAAATGAGTCACTGATTTTTGATGCAGGGTTGGAAGACTAATGAACTAAACTAATGAACTGTTGAAGCTAGGAATGTGAAAGAAAAATTACAATCTAAATTTGTAAGCATATAAAAATGAGGCATATAAATCGTATGGAGCTGTAAGCACCAAGGATAATTTTATATGAATATATGAAGGTAAAATCGGCAAAAAAACTAGAACTGACAGTAACATTTGTATGTATGACAAAGGGTTATTTTTTATTGAATGTTAGGATTCTACTAAGTATCCCTCAGGAAATATAAAACTAAACGAAGGTGTATTTTTTGTGACCTGAAGTATAAAATTACTGTAAGTAAGACAGTTGCCAGTGGCTGTAAGTATTACAGAAGGTAACAATATATTAGGCCTCTTAAGACATGTCAGAGTTGTGCATTGCATTGTGGTAATCCAGATAACTAAGCTGGCTTTAAACAAGCATGTATGTCTCCATGGAGTACTTATCAGGATATTACCTTGTGTCCCAGAGCAATCTAACTGTGTCAGCGTGGTGCTACCTCTGGGCTAATTAGTCCTGGCACAGTGCTGCATTGATGTGATTTGGAAGCTATCTCAGCTGGAGTTAGTTCAGCTGTCTCTGCACAGCACTATCTTGCAGCCTGTTAATACAACCTTAATGTCTGAAAAAACATGTGTTAAAGCAATCACGCTCCTCACGTGCCTGGAATTGGCTCTTGCTGTGTTATCGCCAGGGCAAGACACAAACAGGTGGCAGTAGAAACGCCCTCAGCCCCCCAGTTTTCTTGCTAAAACAGGAAGCCTCCAGGAAAAAATAATGCAATGGTATCAGCTGAGCTGTGCTGCCTGTATTAATTGATTGCAGTGTCTACAAACAGGGGTATAGCAGAAACGCGGGGTGGCTTCCATAGTATAACTGTCCTTGTATTACCAGTGAAGTGGGTTTAAGGTAAATATGCCAGAAGCATCAGTGCCACAGTGCTTTCAGTAACCATTATTTTTCATTGCAACCCGGCATCTGGGAAAGGTTTATGAACTTTAATAAGGCTAAGAAAAGCCACTAACAATTTGTACATACAATTTGGACTTTGATGTAGAGTTGAACAGCTTCTACAGCACTGCTTTTATTGTTCTTGTCCTGTTCAGTAATGCTTAAAGGGGTCTATGTATTTTATGTCATTTCAATTATTTTTCCATTCACATTCACCAGAGTTGTATTGATCTTTGCCTATAGCATTCTCCCACCCCAAATTCTACTCATGGCTTAATGAGCTCCAATTCCTTAGTAAACATCCTGACATCTACAGGCTTCCAAAGGCCTCTAATAAAACCAAATTCAGTTTAGAAATAAGTTTTACATATCTTAATATCATCATAAAATGACTACAGAGAATATCATTGGTAATATTTGTTAATGCCTTTTTGTGTTTGCAGGGTCACCATTTTACTGAAGAAAAAATAAATTCTCCAGACACACGTGGTTCCCTCCTTCCTGTTTGGACCACTTTCTGGATACCATGGTATTTTCCTCTTCCAGGTAATCTGCTGTTCACCTTGTTGGGGCTGTTCCAAACAGTGCTTGGTCAGAGGGACAGTCAGCATTCATGTATAAATTAGGCTTAGGTTACTCTCTCATGTTCCTATCTTCAACTGACTCGGGTACCTTAGCACCAAAAGCCTTGAAAAAAATCACTCTCCTTTACAGACTAAAGTTTCATTTGCATCAAAAGAACCCTCCCAAAGATCTTTTTCGAGACAAACAGGATTATATGTGCTTCATCATTTCGAACAGTGATAATATTCAGCATGTTGTGTTCCTTACAGCCAAACTCTTCCCTGCTCCCTACAAGAGAAGCAGGATTTTTGTAAATCTTTATCTTTAAAAACTACTCATTCTGCTGTTTCTTTCCCCGTGTTACCAGATAATCTCCCCATCAGCTTCCTCATTATAGCACTTTACTAATTCTCTTCTAAACTTTATTGCAGATTTATTTGCAGCCATAATCTGATTCAACTCAACTTGCCAAGTGGAAGGAAGTGAATCAACTACTGAATGTATGTTGGAACTTTGGAAGGATTCTCTGTCAGCAAGAAAGAATAATGTCTGGAATAATACAGTTTATAATTTTCTTCACTCTATTTTATTTTTTTCAAGACTGAATACAGCCCAGGTTATTTATACCACTACAACACTGTGCAGAATGAGAACTTCAATAAAGGCTCCAAATGCTCCTTTAAGGCCAGAGCAACATCATGTTAACATGTTAAATAATAAAATAAAATAAATATTTACTTTACCTTTTTAGGATCTGACACATTGTTAATATAAATGGTGTAGACCCCACTTTTGTTAAAACCAGATTGGTATACATCTGCACAGTCTCTGAAAGGCTTTTCTTCTTCTTTTTTTGCACTCTTTAGTAAAACTGCAAAACAAAAGAATGTAATAATATACGTTACAACAGCAATCTTAAGCATTTCTGTATCAAGGAACTCCACTTTTGCACATCGTATTCCTTTTAAACATACACAGTAATAACTGGGCTATGGTCCCTACCCAGTGCATTTGGTAAATTCTATTAAAGAACTACTATGAAACTTTCAGACAGATGGCAGAGTAGGCACCAGCAGCAGTCAGTCATGATACAAACACCTAAACAGGGTATCCTGTCTACTGGGAGGTGAACACAGAGTATTCCTTCTGAGTGCAAAGGTCTGTGCAGCCACAGGTGTTGCCCCTGACTTCAGCTGCATCTGGGAGGTTACTAAAGAATGCCTCAGAGATGGCACATGGAGGTGGACAAGCTTGTTCAATGTTGTGATCTGAGACAGATGCTCACTAAGACAGCAATGCACAACCCTGGAAGAAAAAAGCTTGTGCCCTTCCTCCATGAGGTAATGCCTTTTGAGCAGCCTAGGGGCTAGGGGCAAGGGAGCTGTTTGCTTAAGGTGTGTTTTTTTTTTTTTGGCAGAGAAGTGTTTCACAATTTTCATATCTACATACATAAAAGTTGCTAAATACAATTATTGGAAAAAAGAAGAAAAATCAGTGCTACTGAAGTCAGTTGTTTAGAGTCATGATCTATTTAATGTATTTTTGGCTCAGAACAGGAAAATAATTAATGTTAGAACACCAGTGCAGATCTTGATCCTGTATATTACAGACAGACCACATATGTGAGTCTGGACTGAGAAATCAGGAGGGTGGGATATATGAGCATCTCTGTCTTGAACTACCAGGAGATTCCCTGTAGGAGCAGTAACATCTGAGAGTGTTCCTTCACTTTCACAAACAAAAATAGCGTGACCCCACACAATACTGAAGGATATGACTTCATTCCAACAACACATACTTTAAGCACATCAGTATTCCCATGGAAATCCATCAGTCTACTCAGATTCTTAAACATGTCCTTAAGTGTTGTGCAGGGCTTGGGCCAGCACTTCATTAATCCCTATAATAAGGAAACAATATTTAAGCCCTCCAGACACACTCATTGTCTGGTGACAGGCACATCTTTTTCATTTTTGGCTTGAATATGTGAGTTATAGGTACAAAAGGGACTATGCCTTATTCGCTCTCAATAAAGTGGCCTGTGCTGCAAAGCTGGTGCTTAACAACAAGGGCGTGTAAGAAAGCAACGGTCTTGCACAGCTTGTGGGACTATCCAGGCTATACATGGTATGCAATAATGCCAGGGCTTTGTACCTTGATATATTCTTTCCCCTTTGAACACTTCAAAACAGTATTTTATGATGGCAAACTCCTGTCAGATCAATCGGCATTAATACCATTTCATAGATGAGGCAACTGAGGAAGAGAAAGTTTAAATGTTTTACCTCAGTGATTTTGTGAAAAGGTGAAAATAGAAAAATAGTGAGAAATCCAGTCCTGAACTATAAGATTATCCTGCTCTCCAGGTAGGTATTTTACTCACATCATATTCTTTTCTCCCTTTTATGTGTTTTATCTTGTTGTTTTAAAATTTGATTTTAACAAACAAAACCCCCTTACTTCTCCCTTTCTATGTATTTGCTGCATATTTATAATTTTTCTCCAGCACTCTCAATAAAAATAAAACCTGGTTCATGTACTTGCATATGAACTTCAACTGGAAACTCAATGGCTTTGAAACTTGGCCGTATTTGGAAAAGGTAGTCCTGGCAATGCAGTAGATGACACACTTCCCTGTGAGATGGCAGGGAATGAGGTCCTCAACAAGGTACGCATCAACAGTGCACTCTCAAAGGTGCCATTTTTTAGATAAGACATGGAACTGAGGCCTTCACGATTTGTGTTAATTACAGATTTCATGGTACTTTCTTGTAAGCAGATGGTGTTAGTATCAGTGGCCAAAATCCAACTTGAATAATTACTTGGGGCTGGAGCCAAAGCCTAGAGGAGTTAAAGCAAAGCCTCTCATTGATTTCAGGGGGTTTCAGATTAGATCCATTCTTCCTGGCCTGAATTTCTCTAATACTGTTGTTTCAACTGCAGACATCAGTTTCTCTTGTCTAAAAAATGTATTTAGTTGAGCAGGGAGTATTCATTCCCTTGAGTCTTAAAATACTTATATTTTAATACCTATATGTAGAGAGATTATTTTACCTCTATTTAACCATTATACACACATTGAAACCAAACACTTGGAAATAACTACTTAAGAGTCAATCAAGGAAAGTTGAATTTGGTTCCTTTTTAACTGAAGGTTAGACAAAAAACATCATTAGTATATCCTAAAGTTCACATTATTTAAATTTTAAACAAGGTAAGATTTTAATTTCAGAGTAATTAAAAATAGATTTGAAAATAATTTTCTAAGGAGATGGATCTCTAGGAAGCATACTTAGAAATAAATTTTTTCCTCATTCTTAAAGACTAGAAAAAACACAGTAAAACTGCTGTTAATGTAAGAGAAGAAGGACAGATAGATGCCATAGATATACGCAGTTCCTTCCATCCTTCCTCTCAGTATCAAAGAGCTGAAATAGCTGAGATCACAGACAGCAGATGTGTTAATTTCCTATAGCCTAAGCAACCCAATACCCTTCTTTTGCAGCAGTGAGTATTCTTCAGTCAACCACTGTAGCCAGAATAAGATGGCTTTCCTTGGGTGCCTCTCATTCTGCTCAGGAGCTGTTGCTCCCGCTGGAAAGAAAGCTCAGCTCCTTGTGAAGGAGCTGAAATATTATAGATTGCAGCACAGTATATTAAGCATGACCGGCACAAAGTTCAGTTTTTCTTAATACATCAGACTGTAATTTGCAAGAACAGCCCAAAGTTATCAGAAAATTAATACTCAGGAATGTTACTGGTAATGTTCTTTTAGGGTAAAATATGTTTTTTCTATGGTTTGCTGTTGTTTTTCTAACTTAATATTCCATACAATTTCCAAACCACTTCTACCTACTATAGCTCCAGACTGTTTTTTCTATAACATTACATAGACCTTGAATCCTTTATACATCAAGTGAAGTTCCTGACTGATACATTGGCTCACATATGGTAGATGTGTAAATAATTTTTTAAAAAAGTAACAAGGCTCAGATAAAGTAGTTCTAAAACAAAATACATAGCCATTACATTTCTTTGTTCAGCTTCAAGGTCTTAATTGACTTTACACAGATTTCTAGTGTTAGTTTAACTATTTTCAAACACAATGCTTATGCCAAAGT
>VZTL01044688.1:1150-32083 GCA_013400535.1 Scopus umbretta | reverse complement strand
TTTTAAACCTGTAATCCCTAACTGCCTACCTCATACATGGATAAACGAATATTACTAAATCTAAATAAGTATTTGGAAGAGGGAACAGAAAGAAAGAATATGGTAAAATATAGAGGAGGTAGAGTAAAAATACCTCTTATCTTTCCCTAACAAAAAAGCACCAAAACTTAGGACTGAATAAAATGAGGAAAAAAGAATTAAAATGTGATTTAAATGACAGATAAGAGATTAGAAATAAGAAATTTGTGAATTAACATTGGAAAGAGTGATTAAAAAAAAGTCAAGTGTTGCTTTAATAGCTTCATTGCAGACTGTGTATATATATACTATATTTTTGNNNAGTACTTGTTAGAAAGTAGTGAAAAAAATAAGTTTTTGTTCATTTTTGTGTCATTCTCATTAAGGGCTTGCTTTCAAGAATGTAATTTGTCCTCATTTTATTTTCTCATTGTCATCACTTTTTCTTCTGTTTTTCCTGTCTTGAATCTTTTACAGAATTGCTATAATATTCCTCATTTTGGGAATCTGTGTGCATAAAGCAATCTCTACAGATAAGACAGCTGCATGGGAACCTTTTCAAGAGGTTGATGCAAAGCTTTTAGATTACTCAGGTGGGTTTTTAATCAGGTGTTCAAATTTAAAATCAATGAAAGGAATTAGAATCTGGAAGGTGTGTCTTTAAGCCCTATCCTACAGACTCACTTTCTTTTTGTATCCTTAATTGAAACACAAAATAAATTTTATAAGAGGACATATATCAGATGTTCTCAACATGACATATATTCAGTGCTGTTAAAGTAAAGAAACAATTAGTATAACTAAAGACTTAAACTAGGTAGAAGTATAAGGATTATTAAGGATACTATATAACTGAATCTGATAAGGTTCATTTATCCAAATACCTTGACCTTAGTTTTCTTTTGGACATTTATAACTATTCTGTTTATTATCTATTCCTATTAAGTTTTAATGGAGATCTAAAAAGGAAGATATCAAAGAAATTACTAATGCTCTTTGTGTTTTTTTTCTGTGATTTTTCTTCCTATACAACAAAAAAAATTAGTATGATGGCAGTGCAATACCTCATCATTTTTCTTTAATCAAGATGATCATGTTAAAATGCAATTTTGTTCATGAATAAATTTTCATTGAACGTCTAGTTGTATTTATGAAAACAATTTGATCCCTCTCTCAAACAAACCTGAAGAAAATTGCCAATATTTTCACAGCTATCTGTTGTCTTTAAAGGCTTTCCTTCATTGACAGTCAGTCTTGTACACTTTTGTTAATGGGCTACTATGGCCTGTAAGGTAGTCCACCATTAGTCTGATAAGATGGTTAAAATATTGAAAAATAAAACTTTAAAAATGAGATTAGCAAAGGAAATTTTTGCAAAGAAAAAAAAAGAAAATTTAAAAAATACTCAACTTTTTAAAAAATCTATTGCAGGGTCTTATTCATATTTAATAGCAGAAATATCACAGTTATGATTATAAGAGAAGTGTCCAGGAGAAAAAATGGGAATTCAAATGCAGTCATAACAATTTCTAGAGAGCCTAACTCAAACATGCATATGTGTCTGTGCTAGGTAAGGGTTAAACAACACCGTGAGCCACTCCACTAAGGAAAACAGAATTTTAATGCTTGCTGTAATCAGGGCTTCTTGTTAATCTGCCTCTGCTTTACCTTCTTCCCATTCTTCACTGAGAATGCCAACATTTTCCTCTGGTTCTTCTGGTTCTTCCATTTTTCCAAAAATATATGTATAAGTCTATGGTTAATGTATCATGGCCTCAGAACCACATGTTAACACAGTGATTCAATTCATTTTCAAACAGAGACTGGTTCCTGTGCAGACATTTGGTCCAGCTCCATGCTTCTCTAAATTTTACTGATTCCTATCTGGTAGAACCACAAAAGGAACTGTAAAAGGTTTAGAGATGGTTCTTTGCGAACTGATGGGCACTTCACCTCTGTCAGAGATGAGAAGAAAGGGAAAAAATAACTACAGCAAATGAAATGTATGTGAACTGAAAGGGGTCCTTACCAGACATTAAATTGAGTAAATACAAATGAAAAAAATAAAGGTAAGTTTTTACCATCTCATTTTATTTTCCAGTACATTTTTTCAACTATATATTTAAACATGCAACAAATAAGGTATTTGAAGAAGTAGTTTAAGAGGCTCTAAAAGGAAAAAATGTCATTGAGATAGATTGTTAAAAAGTTAGGAGATATTTAAATGTGTAAGTGTTTAGGTAAGATAAGTAAGAGGAAAAGAAATCAGATTTAGCCCAAAGAGAAATGCAACCATTCAGGCTATAAATTTGTTTTCAGGTAGTTCATTAAAACAATGCAAGTAGATAAGAGTGATAGAATCAGAAGCTAAAATGTATTTGCTGGTGTTTTGAATGATAATTCTGAAAAACATCAGTCTCCAAAAGAATACAAAACATTCTGTGAAATTTTTACTTGTCAGCCATGTTGTAATAGGGAATATGGGCATGTTCTCAGCTGAGAACAGTCTGTCGATCTAATTGCCATCTGGCAAAATTTCCAACATAGAAATAAATATTTAGATCCTTGCCTCTCAAGCAGAGTATATCTGAAAACAGAGATGAATGACGATGAATCCAGAGCTACAGGTGGTTGTAGAGGTTTCCCCTGAGAGCACTCAGATGGTGTTGCTCCTAAAATACAAGGCGGGGACAGAGACTTGTAGAAATCTTCTGGACTGTAGCTAGTTTATCTGGTGGCAGATGTGTGTTTCCTATTAACTGGGTACAGTTAACCTAATTTTTTAAACTGACAAGACATATTTAGAAATTTTACATCTGAGTGACTGTGGCACAGATTGTTCTGACTGGTAACAGGGCTAATAGTATCATTTAACACTGAACAGCACAGCTCTCCATCCTTGGCTTTTTCTTGACGGAGAGGACCTTCATACAATACCGGGTGGACTCAAGTTCTCTCAGAGTAATAAGAATGACTGTTCTCTGTATGTAAGGTAATAGTGCCCCTGAGTTCTGGGAGGAATGAGACTTAATTAGCCTGTAGTCATTGTTTCTTTGTCTTGTCTCAAGTAGCCATCTGTGTGACTACAACTTGATTAGTCTATACCTTCCCATACAACAGTAAAGCTTAGTCTGGGTAGCACGTTACTGGACCTTCTGACATTTATGTGCCTCTCGCAGACAAGATTAATTTAGATGGAGTTTCTCATACATCTGTTTTCACTAAAATACCTTCTAAAGCCTGAGCTGCCAACTGTTAACATGAAAAATTAAGGAGATTGTCCCTAGCTTCTGCTTACAGCTTGGCTGCTCTTATGCTGCCCATGGCAGTGGGTATGATGAGGAAATAATTGCTTAATTTATTTGCTTATGTATGCAGCTTCTGGGTGATGGTGTGCATCTGGCCATGGTACTTTTCTTATTTCATTTCTGCAAAGAACACAACACAGCCTTACTAGGTATGACAGAAGATAACTATGATCACTAAGAAGCATTTGTCATCTTCAGCCACATCAAGTACAAAGTGATAGCACAGTCTGGTACAGCTACAGGACAAGAATTAACATCAATTAACATGTAATGATACATACATTTTTGAAACTGTAATTATTCTACAGATGTGAGCTACAGCATACTGCTTTGTGAACTGCTAAAGAAGACTCCAGTATCATGTATGTTACCTGTGTAGCTCACTTGGACCATGCACTCAAAAAAGGTAAGGAACAAACAGGAAATTTTTGGCATAGTAGCCAAATTAAAAGTTTCTCCTGCAGCTTCTGGCTCCTGGAAAAATACTTCTGAAGACACAGTAGCTATGTTTTGAGATGCCTAATGTGTAGCAGTTCCCCAAAATTAGGAACCCATTATTTTAATATATATCCCCCCACCTGTCCCTGCCAAGATACATCCATATTAAGGGCAGATGCTTTTCCTGGCTTGAAGCGGGTGTGTTAACTGAAGGTGCAACATTAGACTGTTGATGACAGCTGTAGTGAAGGGCAAAAATTATTTTGAGTTTGGTGCAACTCTTTGTAAGAGTTGTTGACAGGGGCCAGGGATGGGAGAATGCAAGATGATACAGACCACAATGCCTTTCCTTGGAAGACTCTCCTATGTGTGTTTTGGAGTGGCAAACGGTAGCCTCTTGTTAGTATCCTCTTGTCCAAATATTTAACTGAGATCAGTGAAATGGGTTTGTGGTACTCCTACCATCAGTGATTGTAACTCAAAAGGATTGCCTTCAGCATCCTGAATTTGAACCAACACTGGTCCCAGGATGCCTGGCAGCATAAAAGAAAATTCTCTGCCTCCCAAAGCTGCTATGAGGTGATTGTGTCTCTGAGAAATGCTCACTCCTTTTTTAATGGCAAAGCTACTTCCATATGGCAGTCTGCTCAGACACATAAACTGCTCCTCTCTGGTACTGCCTCTGCGTTGGAATCTGGAACACGTCTACTACAAAAAAAAAAAAAAACAAAAACCAACAAAAAAACAAAAACCAAAACCAACAAAAACAGCTAAGAATGAGTTGGGAGGTGAGGAAGGGCTCATTAAAGGTCACAAGTAGATTACAGTTGTTTAGGTAATTTAAGAAAAGGTAGCAGGCAAAGATGAACAACTAGATGGTCAGAATGACACAGAAATAGAGGTTTGTAGGGATCTGGGAGTTGCATACAAAGGGAGGATGCAAGACTTGAACACTCTTGTAATATGAACCACCTGATCTGGGATCTCCTAAGGATCCCAGGGACAGCTCGCAGTAAACGGGTGGTGTGGGGGTACTGGGTATATTCTGGGTTTTTTCTGGAACCACACAGAAAGTTTACTCCAAAAGGAATTTAGATCAAATGCACAAAAACTGCTTTGAAACCAAAGAAACAACAGAAAGCAACCGAAAGTCATAAGGGGTTTCTCATCAAAAACAATTATCGCTCTGAGCTAAGTTGCTAAAATACATGTAATCTGAAAAAAAATATGGACATGGAAAGAAAGCCCGCAAAATTAATAAAAAATTTTGTTTTACTTTAGAGTTCTAAAATAATTAGCTAAAGCTTGAACTTAGATAAGTGACCAGCTATTAATTTAAAAGGAACTAATCCATATATAAAAAGAAAATGACATTAAGAAAACGTCAAGTGTGATGACTACTATGTGAAATGAGAGACAACAGCATGATCCAACATGGAGTTAAAAGGCCCTAATACAACAATTCCTCCTCAAATAACTGATGCTTTCAAGGTGAGAAAGGAGATAATATTTTATGATTTGCATAAGAAAAGCTTATCTTTGAGACAAAAATAAAGGGAAATAAAAAATACAATAGACTTTATTGTATTCCAAAAACTATGCACCTTCCCCTCCTCAAGACACATCACCAGTGGTTTTTTGATTATTCAGCAAAAAATGTCCTAGGTATCTTCCATGAAAGCTAAAACTTGATTTAAAAAATCATTCTCTTTTTCTGTCTTTATATATAAGGGTGAAAATGTATTTCCTTGCTAACTAGCAAGTAAGACATGAAACTAATTAGCTTCCAGCCAAAATGAATAATTAAGAAACCTTGGTGACAATTAGTAACAATTGGTCATAATGAATAATTCTCCGGTTGTATTTCTTACTAATTAAATTTCATGAACAGAATATTAATATATAGCTGAAATAGTGTTTCTGTTGCAACTATAGAAAGGGACCTGTGTTCACACTCATATTAAGGTAATTAATCTGATATGCAATAGCTATTCTCAGTTTATATTGGCATACATGTGAAGTATTCAATATGGCTGTCAAAAAAGGAGGGGTGCAAAAATATCATCATAGGAATAGTATACATCAGTTCTAGCATGCAAAGGTAAAGTTCTGCTTTTCACTTAGTAATGCTACCACAGTACAAATATACTACTTTCACTCTGATTTTCTTTCACCTTTTGCAGACTTTGAGGGCAGTCAGTTTGTGAAGATTGACTGGGCGAGGTGGGGAGGGAGAGAGATCCTATTACTTTGTTCCTGGAGAGCCATCATATTTCTTTAGTCAGTAGTATCTAGATTCAGCAAAATATGTGACTGTCTGTAAGAGACATACGTAGTCCTTGGAGACAGAATTCCCTATTTTTGGGCTTTCTACTCTGTGATTTGGATTCATAATAGCTAACAGTTCTCTGCTGGCATATGGGGAAGCCAAGCACTATGCATGTCTTAAATTTTTTCACCCTGTAAAGGAAAAAACACATGAAGTGGCAGTTCACCAAAACAGCTGATATGTGATCTTCATAAATATTATCTTGGTCCTATAAGTTGGAGGAAGGAGGCACAAACAGGCTGAAGAGTGATGGTGACATTGCTGGCCTGCCTCCTAGTCAGCTGTTACTACTGCTTCATGGGCATGGCACTTCACATTGCAGTTCTGAAGCAAATCTTAAATCTTGAATTATTTTAGACTTAGGCACTCCTTCCACCTAACTCCTCCTTTAGTTTCCAGAGTTTTTACTGGAACTATTTCTCGATCTGTGTAGGTCTCGGGGTTACAATTATTGCCACTAATCTGATCTTAATAGAGTTTACTGTGCACCTATCACCCAGGAGAATCTTATGACTGGTTGTACATACAAAATGAACATATTACTTTTCTCACACATTGACAAGATTTTAATTACCTTTTAAGTAATGTTAATGTCCATCAAATAAATACAGATTTCCTGAATGACTTTAAAGAACAACCCCTTGGAAATGTTAAAGCCTTTGTAAGAATGTCAAGAGTACTCTAATGAATCTTAGGATAGCATCTATTTTCAAAAAGGATGACAGGAGAGAATCACACAGTTAATGGGTGCACTAGAATTCTTGAATTTATGTGGAAAAGCAAGTCAGCAAATACACAGCTAGAGTTCAAAGGCTACTGACTTTATTTTGTTTATTCAAAGGAAATGGTCTTATTCTGTCCCCTTTGGGCAGGGAGGGGGCTGTGAAGTACAGTTTTTTGGAAAACCTTTCTTAAAAAATAATGCTGTATAAGGTAAATGTGCTTAAAAAGAACAAACAGAAAACTAAGCAGATTACTTTGTTTCTCCCTGACCCTGCAGCTCAGAAGAAAGAAAGAAAACAGAAAATAAAAGTTAAAAGACAGTTTTACTAGACTGCAACATCACTGACTTACCCTATTTGAACATTACTTCCATAGTATGCAATAGCATTGCTATCACTTACTTCCCACTCTTATTTATACTGGAAGCAATGGTAGGCCCTATTCTCTTAAGGGCTGGTTGTTTACAGAGGTCTTGGATTTTCTTGGGAGAAGGGCTGGCAAAAAATGTGTCAAATGCTGAAACTCCACTCTTCTTTCCCACTCTTATCACAGCTGTGGAATTGTTGTTGATCTGTTCTCTCTTCCTCATTCCAGAATTTATTATGCTGTCAACAAAATACAATATAACCTATATGATTAAGAATTAGGCCAGAAATTAATTAATCTTTTGTAATTACAAATGTGAAGAAAAGATGGATTTTCATGTAAGACATAGGAACGACAGTCTGGTTTCATTTCTGACTCCAGAATTACAGACATAGCAATTAGGACCACGTACATATATTTAGGCACCTAATTCTGCAGATAGGCACTAAGGTTCCAATCCTTAAAAACACTTAAGTCCCACATTAAGTTAGATGTAAACATTTAAAAATTTTTGAAGAGCTGGGCCATTTTTATATAGAAATGAATGGAAATGTCTTCCAATTCACTCCTGAAATATCTTGTATCTTAACTAGCAGCACCTTTGGCTTCCTAAAGATTCTTAAATTCTTAAATTTTGACTCAGCTCCTTTCTGAAAAATGGAGACAATGGTCCTTCGATCCACCTCTCTTCCGTCAGCCTGTGGATTAGGATGTAGCTTCATATTGCACAAGTCCACAGGCTTTTTTTTTTCACTTTGAAATATTTCTGTTTCTTCCTAATCTAGTGGAGTTTATATTGGATTAAGGATAATAGTTCTCAATTTTGGTATGTGCAAAGTTAGATGTTTGTACAGTAAAAAGAGGTATTATTAATAATATGAAAATGTGAGAAATGCAAAGTGCTACCGAAACTGCAAAATGGTACTTGTTCAGTACTGAAATGTTCATGTGGATGTGCGTGCCACATTTGTTTGTCAATATTACTGTGGCAAACACAAATTACTTGTTACAAGGCTGCCCTGGTGCCTCCCAGTTGCCCTGCTCCTGGCTAGGGGGTGAGACAGGCCCTGGCTGCCCTGCAGGAGCCACTGGTCCTTGTGGCACCTTGACATTTTTTTTTTTTTTTTCCCTGTTTTTCTTGCTACAGCTCAGAAAAGGATGGGAGGCAGACAGTAGATTGGCTTCTTTCTTGGAGCAGTAGAAAAAGTTGTGTGGCTGAGCAGCTACAATATAAATTTGCTTACTTTTTTGGCTCTCACAAGCACTTCCATCCACATTCTCTCCTATGCATAAAATGGATTTACTAGGCAAGGATATTACTCTTCGATTCCTGATGTCTGCAGCAATCACATCTGTAATAAGCTGTTAACTGAAAGTAGCTAGGCATTTCCATCACTTATTTCTCTAAATCTGTGTTATAAGATTTTGTACCCATGCAAATATGCAGTAAGATTTCCAGCTGTCTGTGTTCTTTATTTGTACTTCCTGCAGAAAACCTCCATCAATATGCTCCACTAGTGGCAGTGTTTCATTTATTCACTTGCAGTGTTTCTTATGCATATCTTCCTATGTTCTTACAGTATGCAGAGCAATTACTAATCTTGGTAGGAACTCCTAGTTTACTGTAATTGTCATAATAGATACTAATTTAATACTTCCTTCATACTGCATTACACTTACTGGGAGGGAAGGGAGGTGGAAAACTTTTTAAAAGTTGCTTCAGTTAGGGGGAAAAAATATAATCAGTGGACAGAGTTTAAGCCCCAGTCCCATAACAGTCACTCTGGAATACAAATAATACTATTTCAAATTGACAATGAGCTTGTATTGAAGTCTGCACACTTCAATCCCAAGAAGGTAGACTGGTTACAAGTCTGGTGAAACATATGTTGTTCATTTGCATTCGCTTTCTTAACAGGCACTAAACAGAAACCTACATAAAGTACTACAGGCAACTAAGAAGAAAGTGAACAAATGTCCTTAAACAATATTCTTCTTAAATCTGTTGAAGATTGCACCACAAATCTGAACGCACTCAGTGCAACTGAGTTCACTAAATGGTGACTGAGAAACAAGAACTCCACGTGCTGCCACAGTAGCACTCCGCTTTGCTTCTTTGAATCATATTAATGAAAAATATACGCTCTCAGTTTCTTCCTAGTCAATTAATTACAGGCTCCATGACCAGAGTGGTGGTAGTCTTTGCACAGAGTTGAGAATAGGACAAAGTAATATGTTTAAATGTAAGAAAATCAATGTTGATTTAGTTTATTCTGCTAGAATTTCTGCAAAGCTTCACCTGTGAAGAAGCAACCAAGTTTTAAATAAATTTGTGTGTCATCATAATTGTTTTGAACACATATGCAGGCACAAAAAAAAGCCAAATTTATTAGATGGCAGCAGAACATCTAGACCAATGAAAAGATGAAGGTATTAAAAAGATTGCTCACATAGCCTCATTTCTATCATAATAGTCGCTCTTAAGAAAGAGAACTACTTATGTGACAGAATGGAGGAACTGTATTGGACAAAAATTAATTGCATTTTTGATGGGCTCTATGTTGATGAATTATTACCAGACTAAAAAATTGAAGTGATATTGCTCTTCAGTAATATGGTTAAGAATGGCCTTTATACGGTATGTCAAATCCAACATAAAAAGATACACTATCTGCCGAAAATATACTTGAGAGTGCCCTAAAGCTATTGCTGTAAACAGAATCACAGAGGCGATACTATTGTTGCTTATTTGCGTGAATAATTTGCACTCCAGGTTACTAATATTGGTATGAAATGACACCTTGTTTTTTCTGATAGTACTTTAATGTAATTCAATTGAATGATGTAGAGCTACACTTTCTTTATGCATTTTACCATTAATTATGCCAACAGTGATTTATGAATCCCAAAATAAATGCCCCTCTCCCCACCTCTAATAGTGTGTGTATTTCAGGGGACTCTGAAAAATCTATCTTCTTGAGAGTCAGCTCAAAGGCAGACTCCCATCTATAAGTTGATTTTTAGTTGGTACCAACATGCTTTCATTTGTGAGACATTCAATATGTATTTGGTGCTTATGGTGCTTATCAGGGTATTCATATCAGTACTTCTAAAGCAGTGTCACCAGTACCTTATCAGCTGGCTGATGTGAAGATCTCATGCAGCTCATGTCTGATATCTCAGGAGCATGGGCTTCATAGGAATTTGGGGAAATTTAGAACACTTATTTGGGAAAGGAACTTAATACGTAGGCTAAGTGTGGTAGGTATAGTGCCTGGTGTTTTCACTGTATTGTCTTCTTACACCTGAAGGTGGAAGCTTCCTCTTCACTTTCTAGGTATGACTCCAATAAGCTATGATAGTAGTTTCATACACATATCCAGAGATAGACTTGGAGTCTTAAATCATTTTTACTTCCCTTTTTATATTCTCCTTTAAGCTGTCATCACTGTTACTCTAAAACATTTCAAGTGGCATGGTACGTATATTTTCACAACATTGGGAGGCTCTGTTTTAGAAATAAATGCATTTGGGAAAATTAACCTCAAACCCTTCACACTCTATCAGTAGTCACTCAAGAGAAATATTGTGCCAGGTGCTTTATTGCTGCTTTTTTTTATTATTATTTTCCTAGTGTTGAACAAAAGGCATGGGTCAGTAGTTTCAGGAAAAATGTGGCATCCTGTGTTCCACAACTTATGTAGTAAACCTTGTGTCAAAAGGAAACATGGGGTCAGTCTCCTGCTCTCTTAGTGACTGTAAATTTGTTAATGCCATGGAAGACAAAGGGAGAAGGAAACTATTTGGAGCAGATGCCACCAGAACTAGGCTCTGCTGTGTGGAAGGCTTAGGAGAATAGTCTTAAAACCAGGACCCCTGCAGGGGCCTGTGGTAAGGCCTGAGGATGGGTGAGAGGTGGGGAGAGGAGGAGACTGAGACTGCAACTGGCAGTCTCACCCCCCACAGAAGTGGAGTTGGAAAGCAAAAGGAAATGGGAAATTATAATATATGGTGGATTAAAATTAGATGAGAGAAGCCAGCAGGAAAGGAGTCCAGTTTTGACAAGAAACGGGTGTGGAAGGAGGACTGAGTTTGCCCTCCCAAAACTCTGAGGAAGCACTGAAGTTTGCATAAAGACTTGAGGCAGGAAGGCTGAAGCCCAGGGGCATGGAGGACAGAAGTCAGGGAGGGGAGGTTTAAGGGTAAACTGGGTGTGACAAACGAGTCCCTTTCTTCTGAGAGGCAAACAGTGCTGCTGGGGAAAGCAGAATGGGTGAAATCCCAAGTGGGAGAACTGGGCCCAAATGATCAAATAGTGTCTAAGGAGATCACATCAGTACCCTTACTTGGCTGTTTGTGAGAGTCAGGAGCTGATTTATAGCAATACAATCTAAATATTACAGGATATTCTTTTTTGCCTAAGATATCTCTGCCAGCCCTCTGCAGACAACAATATTTTTAAGAGGCTTAAAAAATATATACAGTTGCTATTTCTAGTTAACTTGCATGGTTAGTGTTTAAAAGATGTGTCAGTCTCATCTTTCTTCTTTTCTTGGCTGTTTTATTGACTTTTGTTTCTGTTACTGAAACCAAAGAAGGGCAACAAATCTGGTGAAGAGTGTAGAGAACAAGTCTTATGAGGAGTGGCTGAGGAAACTGGGGTTGTTTAGCCTGGAGAAAAGGAAGCTGAGGGGAGACCTGATCGCTCTCTACAACTGCCTGAAAGGAGATTATTGGGAGGTGGGTGTTGGTCTCTTCTCGCAAGTTAACAAGTGATAGGACAAGAGGAAACAGCCTCAAGTTGCACCAGGGGATGTTTAGACTGGATATTAGGAAATATTTCTTCACTGAAGGCATTGTCAAGTATTGGAATGGGCTGCCCAGAGAGGTGGTGGAGTCTCCATCCCTGGAAGTGTTTAAAAGATGTGTAGATGTGGCACTTAGCGACATGGTTTAGTGGTGGACTTGGCAGTGTTAGGCTAATGGTTGGATCTGATAATCTTAAAAGTCTTTCCCAAACTAAATTATTCTATGATTTTATACTGAAGTGGCCAGAAGTTGGCAATATATGCTACTACTTGGTTTGGTTTATGTCTTGATTTCCATTTAAAAAGTTGAATCCCCAATTAGAAAGTAGTTGCTGCCTCTTCACAATTATTCCTGAGACATATAGCTATGAAAAAAAACCCCAAACATCCTTTAATAACTAACAATTAGATTCCACAGAAATCAAGAGTTAATCATTAAAGAATTCAACTAAGAGCTCAAAATGACGCTGTAGCTTGACCACAGAACAATTATAAAATTAGCAGTCAAATGATTCAGATTCAGCAAGGATAAAAGAATATTTTAAATTTTAAAAATTAATTTCCTATGGTTTCATATAAGCTAGAAAACATTTTACATACCCACAAATTGTAAGGAATAATTATCAAAGTTTGCCATGAATCATGTTCTCAGGTATGTTAATATTCTGATTAACTCAGGAAATGACTCATAGCTTGATTCAGTGCATCATGTACAGGAAAATGAAAAATCAGTGTGTTATAATTAGCTGATATTCAAGAGACTTAGGAATTCTGCAAAAGTTCTAAGACTATCAGAATAGAGACTTTTCAGGGTCCTCAACCTCTCTTCAGTTCAGCTTTTTATCTGCCAAACAAAATTAGGGAGAAATCTAGATTAACATGTGAGGAAACATATCTGGAACCTGCATTTTACAGAAAACTTATAATGGGATATGAAGCAAGGATCTAATAGTCATAACTCCAAGGCATAATATGTTCTCCAGACTTCCCTTTTTGCTAGCTTAGCCAGTAAATACTGCTGCAATAGTTACATTTTAATTAAAAGTAACTGAAAATTGGAAAATTCAGTGTATTTTTTTCTCTGGTATATAAATATATAGACCTGATCTACCTAACATAGCCAAATTACAACTAGAAATACTTGTCCTTTGATTATGAAAAACATAGAATGAATTCCTGGCTATATGAAAGTCAGTAGGACTTGCAATTATCTTGCAAAGCTGTGAAATATTACAGAGCTGGTCTATGATAATTCAGCTATAATGTTGATACCACAACTTCTCATTGTATATGTCCTCTAAAAGTCTGAAAACAGTAAACTAATCTGTAAATAATATGAAATGGTCTTAAGTTAGATGTCATGACCGTAGAGGGCTGGACTCCTGGTTTTAAATACTAGCAGCTGTTAGCATTACACAGTGAGTTTCCTGGTACAGAATAGGTCAAAAAGCCAATTTTCAAATTGGTATCAAAAGTTTTTGTAGAATCCTTCACATTTTCTACACTCCTGAACATGTACAGACCTAGGTGTTTTTCAGAAGTCTCTGCTTTAATTTAAGGGTTTTTCTTTTTCTGGTAGTGTTCAGTAAGTCTGTCTTTCTCGGGCAATTTTCAGGTGCTTCCATCTTTTGTGTTACCAAGAGATTGAAACTTGCACAAGGTAAATTGAAAGTCCTTTGTGAGCATTGTCCTCAATATGCAGCCCCACCTGACTTTCTCAAACTTCCCTGTGTCCTTTTTTTCAGCTTTTCATTCTTCCCCTCTCTAGGAGAGACAAACACCTTAGAGACTTTTAACAGTCAGGTATTATATGACAATTATTTCAGTCTAAAATATCTAAAAGTAGAGTACCTAAGGCAAGGAAGATCAAGAAGAACCATGAATAGATAGTAATCCTTATGGCATATACATTTTATATACAAACACCACTTAAAATAATTTTGTGTGTGTTTTTCAAGATTAGGAAAAAAAAATCATGAAAAGAATTGTTACTCACAACATGACTGAAGCCATTTGCCCTATGGTATTAAATGTTACTTCATGGTAAAACAATACATCAACAAACAGCCAATTTAATTGAACTCAGATGTACAAAGGGATGGAACAATATAATTTTTTGTCAATAACCAATTAATTATTAACTCTCTTGAAATGTTTTGGTCCTGGTAAATCTGTTTGTATCTTCCACACTGAATTTATAGCTAATATACTGAAGCTGGTCTTTCTCCAGAAGCGGGTCAAGTGTAACTCTATTTTTTATTTAAATTTATTTTATTTTTGTATTAAAGTCCTAATTATGGGACAAGCTGCATGAATTCTCCAGGTAGCAAAAGTGTCTTGAAAACTAACTGGAAAAATAAAAAACATCTGTAATACAGTTTTATTTCCATTGTTTCAAATTTAAAAGCAGCATAGCTATCCAATGTTCTGAACCACAGTCAAATTGCTTTTGGCATTTCACCACATCCAGAGGCAAATACCTACATGGCCTCACTCTACTTTTACTCAGCTCAAACCTCAAGAGAATTCCTAACTATCACAGCTGAAAAAATATGCTTCTAGTTGAATATTCTCCAACATTTGAATGACATAAATGTTAGACTGCGGTGTTTCTATTGTGATGTATTTATTGACATCCCAGGTGACTCTTTGGAAAGGCTTCAATAAACTATTCGGTTTATTTTGCACCCCCATAAATTTGCATCAAACCACATAATATTATACGTGATTTAAGTTACAATATCTACCATTTAAGTAAGTTTCTAAAGTTTCTTAATAGTATATGTATGCATTTGTGTGTACATATGCAAATACGTGCATACATGTATCTAAGTATCTCTCTGTCTATATGTATAACACAGGTACTATCTCCTTAACCACTTCTTTCCTGTCTAAGTGATAGATTCAAGCAAAAACAAAAACAAAAAAACCCCCAAAACCCAAATATCCACAAACTAGAATACATATTTTAGATAAGATTAAGGCTAAAAAGTATATTTTTTTCATATAATACTTTAAATCACTGGGAAACTTGGGATTCCATCTGTGTCATTAAGGAAAGACAACAGGGCAGCTCTTCAGTTGTACAGCTGAGATGAAATTAATGGACATATGTTGATATAAACCTGAAACCTGAAAATCTGGCCTAATACCTGTAAAATAACTCTAACAGATTGTAAGATATCAGACATAAAAATACCACTAGTCTAGCATTAAAAATTATAGACATACAACAGCTTTATCCAGTCATGGATATAAATGGCAAGAGCATGAAATATGAGTTTAAATGGTAAACTACACCTTTATTTAACCTATACAAATATTCTGAGAGGACTGAAAATATAGGTGTCTTAGTAAATAAGAAAAATCTTAAGGGCCCACTGCTTTGTGTGGTGACCTGGGAAAGAACGGGTTTAATTCCCAAGCTGATTTTCTGCATAACCTTGAACGAATTTTTTTGTCTCTCTGATCTCTATGAGCAGGAGTGCTTTGCATTTACTATGCCCAGAAACATCAGATGACTCTGTAATGGCAAGAGGCCATCTTGATCTTCGTCTTGGCTGAGTATACTGCCCGACTACTCTAATCAGAGATTCCTGATCTAAGCATCTGAGAAAGGAGAGAAAAACCCAACAAAAGAAGCAAAACAAAAACATAACATGTTCCAGAAGGATAAAATCATAGAATAATTTAGGTTAGAAAGGATCTCTAGAGATCGTGTGTTTCATTAACCCCCATCTTCCCTTCCCCCAGACAGGGCCATTTTGAATATAGTTCACATTTCCACATTAGATCACGTTAATTAAGGCCTTGTACAGTTGAGTTTTGAGTAACTCCAAGCGTAGAGTTCCCACTGTGTCTCTGGGCACCTATTAAAGTGGTTGACGATCCTCACTGTGAAGAATTTTTTACTTCTATTTAATCAGAATTTCCCTTGGTACAACATGGGTCCAATGCCACTTCTCCTACTGCTGTGGACCTTCAGAAGACTCTGGCTCAATCTTACTATATCCTTTCACCAGGTAATTGAGGACTACTATCTGATCCCACTTTGTCCTTCTGAAGGCTGAACAAGCACACCTCTATCAGGCTTTCCTTTTGTGTCATGTGATCCAGGCCGATAACTGTTTTAGTGGCTTTATACTAGACAGTACTCTAGGTATAGTCCTGTATGTGTCATGTAGATGAGAATAATTACTTCTCATTCTGCCAGCTATTTTTATGCTGATATATCCCAGTATCCTGTTTACCTTTATCACTGCAAGAGCGTACTGCTAACTCACATTTAATTAATTTCTCAAGTTCTACAGTCTTTTTCTGCAAAGCAACTCCCCAGCCAGCAAATCCCCATCCTGAATAGTCATTGCATGGGTTACTCTTCCAGGCAACGGACTTTATGTTTGCATTTGTTACACTTCACAAGGCTCCTGAGGATCCCAGCTCCAAGCTGTCAAACTTTCTCTGAATGGTAGATCTATCCTCCAATGTATTCCACTTCTTCGAGTTTAGTGGCAGTTTTTGAGGGTTCATTCCAGGTCATTAATGGAGATACTAAACAGTATTACACCAATATGAACCCTTAAGGGTTGCTACAAGTAATGAGCTGCCAACTGGACTTTGAACAATTGACCACTAGTCATACAAACCAGTCCTACAGCTCTGTGAATGCTGTAAGGGTCTGACAAACCCATGTGGTCCCTAAGTAATGAAAAATGGTCATTTTTATAAATTAAGCTAGAGGAGCCTATGGTGTAAGTTTAACTAACACCCAAGAGGTGAAGACAGTCATACTTTACCTGAGAACCAATGAAGAAAGAGCATTATACCCTAGCAAATGTGAGTTTTATGATTAGTGGCAGAAGGACAGAGGTTTGGGACTGCCCATTTCAGATTCCAGGGAGTGGCTTGGCCCAAGCAGGGCTGAGCTGCATTTACCATGTGCCCCATGGCCAAGTGCTTATTGCCAAGGCTGTTTGAATTTCACCTCTGTGAGTGCCAGCAGGGAAAGGGACTAACAGCCCCAGGAAGTCCTTGTGGAACAAAGAGCTCCCAGGCAATACTAGGAAGCTGTGGGCAGCTTTCACACCTTCCCTGGGAGCAGGGGAAAGGGAGCAGGATGGGGCAAGGAAACATAAAAATAGCCTCAGACAGATCTCAAAACTGATAAGGAATGGACACGTGTCATGCGACTCATACTATGGTAAATACCTCAAGCTGCTGACAATATTCTCACTCAACCTTCTTAAGGAAGGCTTAAACTGTCAATTTTGGGATCAGAGAGATACTGGAAGGGTGAGCATAACATCAGAGAAAAGGAATAGACAATAAGAAATCAGTATAGAACATTTTGTCTCTCAAGATGTCTCAATAATTTGTACTTTGTATCATTGCAAATAAACTAACAGTAACTATTTGCTTTATTATTTAGACTCTTAAATTTGCCTACCAGTAAATTCTTAGCTTCACCCATAAGGTGCTCTCCTTTTACCCATAACAATAATTGGAAGGTAATACATCTCTCACCAGTTTCAACTTCTAATGCAGACTCTCCACACACACAATATTTCTATAATACTCCTCAAATCTAACCTGTCCACACTTCCTCTTTTGGTAGATTTCTTTTTTGTGCTTCAGTTTGATTAGGAGTTTCATCATCAGTGACACTATCTACATGTTACTGTTGTATTCTTCTGCACTTTGGAATGGTTTATTATTAATTGCAAAGGTGGTCCTTCACAACTAGAAAGCTTTTCCTGTCCCTTTGCTCTGTGCTGGTTCCTGCCTACCAGTTCCCTGAATGAGCTGAAGACCACTCTGCTGGAAGTCAGGGTTGTTATTTTGTTGACTGTCCTCAGACAAGAGACTGCCATAAGACTGCCCCAATTTGAAAATCATTATCTTCAGTAGAGGTTTATGAATGTTAATGGATGATCTACTCATCAAGCTACGTATATATCCCCCAATACCATCTAATATATAAAGAAAACCTGTTACATATTTCTAATGCTTCTTCTCCTATATAAGACATAAACTTGTCATTGTGAATGGAGTTTTGAATAAGGGACAGTTAGTAGATACTAAAGGAATCATCATGCACCATGGAAATGGGAGGCAGAATGCTATGTCACAAGTTTTATCAGAGCAAACATACTGCTGTAACCGTATGAATACTGCAAATATAGATGATACACATGAAATATTATGTTTAAATATTTTATTATTATATTACTATTACAGAGTTTTTAAAGGTCACCTTGGTAAAGGCTGGTTCTTCTTTTCTTTAGTAGCTTTCCACTTATTTGGGGAACATTGGTAATACTGAGAAGTCTCTGCCTGTAACGTGATCTGCAAGTGAATGCATGTACATTTTCTCCATCAAATTTTTAGGAATGTGAATAGCGTTAGCACAGTCTAGAAATAATGGCAATGATAAAGTTATATAACAATATGACTTAAATATATTGTAGATGAAAGTTTTTATTATAAGAACTACTTTAAATATTTAAAACCCTTTTGGAGTTTGATGCATGTCACTGCATTGCAAGTTTTCTTGAAGCTTTGCTTTCCTTTATCAGATGGATACATCTTTCTGCTAAACTTCTGATCTATTTTTAGACTAGTGAATGAGGTTGTTTCTAGCGACAGACATACAATTATATAAGGTGTTTATCCATAAGGTTCTAAACATACTTTGTTATCCACATAGGAGTGCATGTCCTCTTCTCTAATCCTGCAGAAAGATTACAGAAAGGTGAGGAAAAATAATCACATTTACCTTCTAGAATGTCTAAATGATTCTTTTAGTCCAAAGAGGCAGATGAGAGAGAAAGAAAAGTGACTATAGGCATGGCGTTAGTATTGCATATACTGTAAAGTTCCAGTAAGAATGAAATTATCATAGGTTATGTCTACATCTTCATTGTAATCTCCTTTCTGTCCCATGAATGGACTTTTACTTTGTGTGAACAGACCAATGCAGGAGAGTAAGATGGTGTGACTTGCACTGACCCCAATGTACAGTTGAAATATCCTTCGGGCACATAGCCAGAATCAGAAACTCTTCATTTAGTGAAATTGATTTTGTTATAAGGCAATGAAACCTCTTATGCTAACACAGCTTCTTCCAGGTGCGTGATGTCTCTGCAACCTTTGATCGAATGTTGTGACAACCACAGCTTTGAGGTGAATCTGCCAAAAAGATCTTCTTATACTGAGCCACCTTAAGAAGACTAAAGAGCTTTTAACAGGTTTTCTTAGAATATAGGCTATAATATTTAGCTATTTATAGAGATAAAACTCAAAGAGAAAGTTCAAACCTGATTCAATTTTACTAGATCAGAAAATAAATTAGAACAAGGTTTATACAAGATTCTCATCCTGTGCATTTTGTCCTTATGGAAAAGTCCTGGTTTCCAACCTTGGTTTCACTCAACTGAAGGCCTCTAAGAGTTGTTGCAAACCCTTTTCCACTTCCTCTGGTTCATGAGAAGCTCTTCTTTCTGTAGCCCCAGAGGTTTGTGGATCTCCTTCCCTGTTTGTTTCAAAAGTTTCTCCATCCTCTGATGAGCTATAGGCTCCCATCTCTCTGCTGCAAATCTCCTTTACCAGCCACATCCTTCATTCTCTCCAAGATGTTATTTTCTTTGAACAGGATCAAATGATTCTGAAAGGCTGGAAAAATCTCCCTTTCTCTTCTGCAAGTTTCATGCAATCCCATCAATCTGTTGGCAGAAAAACTACTATGAAGACTGAGAAAACACAAATAGAACCGACATTGATTGTCACGATGGTCATCTCTGAATGAGGAAGGGAGAGGAGTGGAACAAATTGCTACAAGAAAAAAAGTTAATGTCTTTGTGAGTAACTACCTAATATTCACCACTGTACTCTGCCAGTGACTGCACACCTGGCAGGTAGCACAACTGTTGACTAGCAAAAATTTTGGCAGAGTAGAGGCTTGTGTAGTAGTAGATTTTCATGTAGATGTAGCTAATAATAATTTGTTGAATTGTTCTTTTGTATTTCTGGATTTAGTGGGAGATAAGTGGAGACCCACTGATGATGAAACTAGGCAGGAAAATAGGCTTATATTTCCATATCTGAGCTGCTTCGTGTTTAAATACTTGAAGGTGGGAAGAGCAGAATGGAGACCACTAAATGCATATAATATTTTTTTATGTAATCCATCACTGTTTCTCTTTTTTCATTTCCTACAGTATTTTGCCTCTGAAAAGGCTGTTCGAGGTGTTCAGTATCATCTAAGGGACATTTGGCATGTCCTTTTTTCTTTTTCTCTTTTGTTATTCAACAGTTGCATATGGGAACTAAAGAGAAAACAGTACACTGATTTTTGATATTTCTAATGAAAGAAGAGGTTGTTGCAGAAAAAGATGGGTGAATATAAACAAAGTGAATTTGTAGTGGGAAATCAGTTATCCATTCATTTAATAATGGAGGGCAATGTTATTCCTTTAAATGCACATTTTTAACAGTAAACACATTTTAAAGAATGAAATATTTGGCATGTAATTATCTTTTATATTGAGAGCTACTTTTATAGATATAATGGAAGTGATATTGAAAGTTTTACCATATTCATTGCTGCTGATGTTGTTTAACATACAGTTATCACAGAGGTAATTATTATGTTTATTATATTATAATTTAAATATCCCATGTTATCTATACGGAATGTTATCTATAGGCATGCACTGTGAAACTGTCTCTTGTAACAGGCAACTGTGTATTTTTGAAAAATGCAAATTAGCCATTAGTAATTTTTTTCATGTTACTTTATTCTAGAGTCAGGCAGTGGGCATTCTTTAAGGAAGAAAAATAAAGAAATCTGTAATGTACAACTGAGTATAGGAAACATTACATATTGTTTTTATGTCAAGACTGTGCAACATGAATTCACAAACACTTTCATACATAAAAAGTCATAGCAACTTCAGTGTGAGCAGTCATGTGAGTAAATGACCATGAACATGAAAGAGGGTTACATAAGATACACTTCTGTGATTATATTGCTCAGCCTGAAGAAGGACAATCCACTTTCACGAACAACTAGTTTCTTGACAGAAATACAAAAGGCATATTCAGATCCATCAGTATCCAGAAGGGATAGTACCTTAACCCATGTGTCACAAAAGTTGTAGGAAGCCTCTAATAGTTTTATAAGGCAATGAGCCTTCTATGGATAAGGCATATAGCGAGTCTAAAACTGGCATAATATCTCTGTGTATATAGACATTCTGCTTACATTTCAGTGCCTAACAGTAGATGCAATATGGTTAACAGTATGGCACAAATTAGAGAGAGACTTATTCATCATACAACTGGTCTGGAGCATGTGATCAGTTTCACATTCCAGTGTTTGGATTACATTGTAATTCACAGTGATAAAGATGAAAAATACATCTAGGTTTGTGAACAAGGTAAATTTTGGTTTAAAGTGAGGGCTGTCAATAGTTACAGGTGAGATATGCCTACATAAACTTACTGTAAAATAAATTGGAGTAAACCATATACACCAGTAATGAGAAAAATACTTCTTCTGTACCTGTAATCTTAAATGAACAAAATGCTGTGTATAAAACATACTACAGAAAAGAACTAAAAGAAAAAAAACTTTCTTCAGTTTGGGAGGTCTTTCATCAAAATCACTAACTGCAAAGGTCACTAATAAAATGACTGCAATACACTTTGTTTGACAGATTGAATTGAGATTGCTGTCAGATACAATGCAAGGAAACTATGCACTTTGGTTTCTTCTTTCTCTCCTGAGAGAGATTCAAGAAGGCTTATTTCACCTAGCATACTTCTATATTTGCACTTGGTCTATCAGTCATGATGTCTGTGACTATGTTGTGTAATTTTTTTATTCTTCCCTTGATTTAGTCTTTAGAATTTTGCTTCTTTGTCTCTATAACAGCACCTGGAGATAGAGAGAGGAGGATATATCCTTATTCTTTTTAATTTAGTTTCAAATAAACATTCAGAAATAATAGTAAGGTCTAGAAACAGTGAAATTGTAATAAGATAAGATTCCAAATCTAACAAGACAATTTATAGCACATAGGGGATTTCTGTACTGGTCAGTAAAATTCTGAAAGGTCTTGAGTATCCTTAACATTCATTAAAGTAACTAGGATGTTTGAAGTATTCTCAGTATTCTTCAGGAAATTATCATTGCAACACCAAATTATTAGTGCTGTTAATAGTGCACTGATTATTGTTCAAAAAGTGCTTTGGAATTCCAGTTGAAGGTTATTATGAGAAACTAAGTGTTGTAATGAAGATAATGTGTAAAACAGTTCCTTTAAAAATAAAAATTCTATCTGGATTTGTCCGAGTTTCATTCCTCAGAGTATTTTCCAAATGTAATGAAAAGGAAACTTATGAGATTTGTTATAGCATTTTATCTCATAAGTTTTTCTCCTTCTTAATTTTTGTTGCACATTTATATCACTAGATAATATTTTTTGTAGGTTGTTATGAAAACACCAAAGAAAATTCAATTGAAAAGACAAATTTCTAGATCAGTTGTGAGAAACAGTACATATTTAAGGTTTTGTCCATGGTTTTAGAGAGAAAATTTTCCTTCAGATATCACAGTGCAAGATAATAGCTATCACACCTTAATCAGAGGCAAATCTCAGTTTCGAATGTGATCTTTAGGAAAATATCATCAGGAGATATTTGAAAAAAATTGTGTATGTCCTGGTTTCAGTGGGGGTAGAGTTAATTTTATTTTTCCAAGTAGCTTGTATAGTGCAGTGTTTTGAATTTAGTATGAGAACAATGCTGATAACGCACTGATGTTTTAGTTGTTGCTCAGTAGTGCTTACAGTGGCCGAGGACTTTTCAGCTTCCCCTGCTCTGCCAGGGGCACAAGGAGCTGGGAGGAGGCACAGCCAGGACAGCTGACCCAGCCTGGCCAAAGGGCTATTCCATACCATATGGCGTCACGCTTAGTATAGAAAGTGGGGGGAGTTGGCTGGGGGGCAGCGATCGCCGCTCGGGGCCTGGCTGGGCATCGGTCAGTGGGTGGTGAAAAATTGTATTGTGAATCGCTTGTTTTATATATTCTTTTATCATTATTATTATTATTTTCCCTTCCTTTTCTGTCCTACTAAACTGTCTTTATCTCCACCCTTGAATATTACTTCTTTTTTTCTGATTCTCTCCCCAGTGTGACTAGGGCGGAGGGGAAGCGAGCAAATGGCTATGTAGTTTTTAGTTGCCTGCCTGGTTAAACCACAACAGTATAGGTCATATATATGTCATAAAAGAAAAGGATGAAAGAATGAAATTTTTAATGAAAATAAAATATTTTTATTTTATAATAAATAAATAATATTATATTTATTCAAATAAATGAATGAAATATTTAATGAAAGTGAAGAAAATCAGCAACATATACACCTGGTTGTTTCCCACCTCACGCCCTCTCTTATGGTACACACTAATAAAATGGTAGAACCCTGTTTCATTTAATGCTTAAACACTCCTTGTGCTTTAAATAAGGAACACCTTCTGCTTGGTCCTTTTGGTTGGCATTTCCTGTTTCTTTAAAGGTCATTCAAGAATAAAATTCTGCTCCTCCAAGCAAATTTACAACTTACTAGTAAAATACTCAATTCTGAAATTTTATTATCCCAAAAAGAAAAATCTGAGAATAACATTCTTTATAGTTTCTTGAACAGTCCTGTTGCCTGGAGAATGAGATTTTACTCTTCTTATGATCTAGAAATGATAGAACAGTATATATGTTTGTACGCACTTCCTTTTTCCCTTCAGGTTAGAAACACTGGTCTTTACCAGTTTCTGTATCAGTTCCAAATCACAGTAAAACTGATCAGCTGAAATGGGAAATTATTTTTAAGTCCTTTATGTTACTAGTACCTCTTTTGCTTAAATTAAAAAATGAAACAGAAATATAACATCATATTGCTAATTATTAAACCTGTTTCTTTTTATAAAGATATACAATTCTTTTTTCTCCTGGTTCACTAGTAGAACAGTCTGAAAAAGTTAACTTCAATATTTGTGAGGTAATCAAACAGTTAATATGTTGTTTTAAAAATAATCTTTTCAAAGATAAATTCATTTTTTAGACTTTCATCCCAGTCCATAATATAGTATTGTTTCAGCACACTGAATATAAATAGAATTGTTTAAATGCTGAATACTTCATATTTCCTTGCAATAAAAAATCAGGTGCACTGACTTACCCACCAACGATATTGTGGCTCTTTTCCTGATTTTAAGTAACAAATACTCCACCCTCACTCCTCAATATATTTAAATGATTGTAAGTGTGATCCTATGCAAGTTATTCTGGAGTTGTGTTGCATTCTTATATGTAAATATAATGTAAAAATATAATAAATTATGATTTGCAATTGAGTTTGTATGTGTGTTTATTGTATCACTATCCTATCTCAAATGAGAGCAATAGCAATTTAGCCAGGTAATAAAATAAATTGCTCTCTGTAAGTCCTAAAAAAACCATAAATCACTTCTCAGAAGTTTATTTCAAATAATTTAACTGATTTAATTAACCCCAAACTAAACACATTAATTAGGAACCAGTAAAAGAAAATTTGGGACATGCTGAGAAAATTAAAAGAGTGGCAAAGAGTGACTGAATTGTCTTTAATCGCATGTTACAAGGGAATGATCATGAATAAATCTTGGATTTATAATTTTTAAAAAATACATTAAAATAGCTGTCACTCCCAATAGAAATATTCCTCTGATTAATCATTTTGCTTCCCTTCCTCCCCACAAACCTCTCAAAGCCCAGACAAAACAGAAAATAATAATTGACAAGTAATAATATAGAAGTCATGCCATGGAACATCAATTCATAGAAAAAGCTTTTTTCTCCAAAAACACTTGAAACATTGCAAAGCTGTTGCATGACATTAATCATTACATTCTAGGAACTCCTGAGAATACAGACAAAAGTACTGATGGTCTCACATGCACCCAGCACTGGTAAGCATGTACTCTTTAGCAAAGAATTAAAGATTTTATATCTTAACTTGTAGGGAGCCCAGAAATTATGAAGGAGAATGTTTCATGCCAGCACCATGCATTTCAGAACCGTTATCATCCCTGTTCATCCCATCACCATAACTTAATCATTCTTTCACCTTAACTAGAGGATAATATTTCAAAATTATTTTCTTGCAATGTCTGAAACTTAAATACCTTGCAGAGAGGACAGATGGTTTAATTTTAGTGGTGACTGAGTTCAAAGTGAATAGTATTCACAGTGAACCTATTTATTCATAGGCAGTTCAACAAACTTTGTGTATGGACCTAAGACATAGAAGAACTTCTTGTTGGAGAATAAAAACTACTGAACATTAAATGAGGGTTTATTTGTGTGTTCAGAAGTATATGACATCGACTGAGCTAGATTCTCATAAGAATAATGCATTTCCAGTAAACTTTCATTGAAACAATGCTGATTTATGGTAACAGACAATTGGGGAAAACATTCTTAGCACTCCCTGTGGTAATCCTCATTTGTGTATATTTTCGTCAAAGATGAATTCATTTTTTTAAAAACAAAAACTCTAGCTGACCTCTCTGACAAGAGATGCATTGCCTACATGGAGGTGCCTTTTAGTACATATACATAAAAAATATCATATTTTCTAAAGATCAGCCTTAATAGTTGAAGGAATAATCAAGAAGATTAATTTGTTGTACATTTGCTTTTTACATATATTTTTGTCTTCTATAAGATTCAAGCTTTAACATGTAGATGTAGAAGTAGTAAAACGGTATGATTTGTTTAATTTCATTCACTGCCTTTTTGTGCTGAAGAAAACCAAAACCAAACAAACCAAACCTACAGCAAATGAAAAATAATGAAGTAACTCTGGAGATGCAGAGGTAAATAGTTTTTAGGTTAATTTAAATTGGTAATATTTTATTTGAGTAAAGATGCAAATAAAAGGAGAAAAAAATAATGAGGAATGAACATAAGGGGAAATAGCTTGCAATTTGAAGAAAATGTAGAAAGATGGTGCTTCAGCCTTTCCCTCAAGCCATGATAAAGGTAAAAGTTAAGTACTGTGGCAAAATTACTGCAGAAACGAAATGGAAAACACTTTTAATGCTTAAAGACTCACTTTTTTGTCAATTTTAACTTCTATAATGTAAAATAAATTTAATCTTAAGGTTACAGACAATGTTGAGCTAACTAGGAACTCAGCAACAAAGCAATTTAGGAAAATGGCTTAGAAACCAATTTTTTAAGCATAGCTAAGGTGGTTTCTTGAAGGAAGAAGAAGAGACTTTGTTAGAAACTTTAAAAAGTTAAAAATTAAATTTAAAAAACTGTCAGGTTTATCAACTTGTTTCATGAAAAAGCAGCTTCATTTCTAATTGTCAAGTAACCATTACTATTGTTACTTTAAAAAGTAAGAGAGAGAGAATAAAGCACGCTTTTTAGCTTAAAGGCTGAAATTTACCCTGTGCAGAGATGTGGCATAGAGAATATGAAAAACCTTAAGTTTCATATAAGCACAGGTTCTTAAAAAACTTGGTAGATCTTGCTTCAGCAGGCGAAATTAATCTCTGAAAAAATATATGTAATGCTGCTTATATGACCAGATCTGTACCTGAAATAGTGATACTGATACAGGTATTTAATTTGTCAAAACACATACATGTATAAGTGACCAAAAGATGAAGGAGAATAACTTGAAGTTCTTCACTGGATTTGGTTGTTGGATTTTACTTCATATAGATTACAGATCCAAATGTTGCAAAGGGTTTGTTGTTCTCCATCTCAGCTTATGTTTTACCTAGCCTGACTTTCTTCCCCAGAATAAAATGAAAATGCAATATACAGCTACATTGTACCTTTCACAGACTAAAAAAAAAAAAAAAAGAAAAAAGAAATATCTGTAGTTTGTTTAAGAACACCCATGCTTTAGATAGGGCTGCTATATGTCATTGCAAGAAACAGCCATAGGGTAAACCTAGCACCAAATAGACTGGAAATCTTTTTCCTTTACACTGATATGTTACTTAGTGCAAGGTTTATAGATGTTGCAGGTTTTCTTTACTGAAATACTTCTGGAAGCAGACATGACCCAATGCAGGTCTGCAGAGCAAACTGAATCAACAAGGACTGGTTTCTTTGAAAATCTACTGAATTCAGAGTAAAAACATGCAGTAGATAGTGACAGCAGTAGAAGGATGTTTTGCAGGGAAGTAGAAAAATAAGAAAGCTAATGTTTTCTTCATTATTTGTTGATTTTATAAATGAACTAAATGCCCAGCTGAACTTATCAAAACACCTTGAGGCTCTCAGCCTTCATAACTTTTAGACAAACATTCATACTGTCTTTCTGTAGAATGTCTTATTATACACAGAACTCAGCTTCAACTCCTATTTCAATAATAAAACACTAGTATTCTCCCTGCCCCCCCAAAAAAAACCAACAAAAAGCCAAAAACCAAAAACCAGAAAACAACACATAAGCCCATACCTCCTGAGAAACTCACTGAGAAGAGACGAAACACCAGATCATCTGCATTATTATGAAGAACATGTTTACATAGTCTCTTACCCAAAACCTTGTTCCGAACATGAAATAGACAGTCCTTATTGAATGAGTAAATTTATTATACTTTTTTAGCTTGTCCTTTTATATGGCTGCCGGCACATTGTTCCTGGATTTAGAAAGCCCTGCACGGAATAATGATCTGTTATTTCCAAACAAGTTTTTTCTCAGATGATTTTATTGTTTCTTCTTGGGGGTTTATTAACTGGCATTAATATATGTATTTCCATAATAGGAAAAGTAGTATAGATTTTGTTGAACAAGTGTAAAGCGTAGATTAAGGTCTGAAATTATCACTTTATTAGGATGACCATTTGAAAAGAGTATGGCTGGATATTTCAAATAGCTCAGTATTTTATAAGACATGTTCAGAATATAATAATATTGTGTTATTGATGTGCTCAGAAAATCTGAAAACCAGACTCTGTCTTATATCAATCTCGGAACCAAGAAAGAAGAAATAAAGTGGATGCTTATGAGTCTTTGTTTTATCTTGTGAAGGGTCATCATCTTTAAAGGCTCACACATGAACCAATTATACTGTAAAGCCAGCTAGAATTCAAACACTGATGAGACATGTCTTTCCTTTCCGTTGTTCTCTGATCGATGCTTTCACAGCCCTTGTCACCTCCTGCTCCTTTCCTCCTGCTCTGGTTTCTCATCTTCCTTTTCCTATTTAAATTCATGTCCTTCTGCCTAACAATACAATCCCTCTTCCACGGTGTTTAGCTTTTTCTTTACCACTCTGCATTTAAGTAAAGAATCTGTCTTTTCTGTGCTATCTGGTCCAGGGAATATTGAGAATCCAGAACAGATAGTTTCTTGCTATGTCTTCCCAATATTTATCACCATGGATGCTCACAGTTTGTAAGACTATCTTAGAAATGGCTTTAAAGTAACTTTTGATTTTTCAGGAGACATGGGAGAAGTTTATGACAGAAAAAAAAAAAAAAAAAAAAGGTAAAAAAGATTAGTTTTTNAAAAAAAAAGGTGTAAAAGATTAATATTTGGCACTACTCTGAAGAACTACAGGTAACTTTGTTATTTCTGTCAGTCTATGTCCTGGTCTACTTTCCCAAATACTTTCCTGCCTCAAAGGGAGATGGATTTTTTAGCAGATGTGTATCTTACTCTTTAGGATTGGTGCGTTTCAAGAAAAATGTGGAAGTGTGGACCAGCAGAAATGCTATGACATTTAATGCATTGTTAAATGAGAGAAGGAGAGAGTGCAGTGCAGAAACACCCTTAAGTTTGTTCTGTGTAAACAAGCAAGCAAGCAAAAATATTTAAACTATAGCTTTACTCTGTCAAGATTTTATACTGGCTGGAAATGCCATGTCAGGAATTCTTTACCTTTGTCAAAGGAATTACCAACATAAATTGATTTCACAAGGCTGATTTGTAATAACATTAAAAAATAGATAGTTCTTACCTTAATTGAATGTTCTGTACAAATGAATTTGTGTAACTCCTATATTAAGAAATAACACCCAGTTGAATAAAATTCATACCACTTATTTTTTCAGACTTCATTTACCAGACCACATTAACAACATCAGGTAAATAAAGCCAAAAATGTTGTGAAACTTTATCTTAAAAGGAAGTAAGAACCAGATTCAGTCTGTCTTTTTCATGGTATGCAATTTATAATTCCTCAAGTAAATCTCTGGTTTTGGTGGGACTAGAAACCAAGTACAACATTTAAAAAGAGCTGAAAGAATCTTTCTGTAGCTAATTTATTTCATTCTTACCCAGGCCTTGCAAAATATTAAGCAAAACTGGCATCCAGTCTAGTTGATGATGGAAAAATAGCTCATTTAATTCATTCTGAATTTATGAAATGTTATGGGCTATAAATGATGTTGTATCATTAGGTTAGCGTCTGCTCCAGGATTCATGGTATTTTGAAGAGGAATGATTAAGGATGTTATTAGTAAATCTACAAAGAACAGGACACACAGCATTTAAACATTACCCTATCATCTGTGCAACAAATGTTCAGCATCATTATGCTTCCACAATAGCAATTTGCTATTGCTCTGTGGGGTAAGCAATCAATACAGGCAGGCGATGTTTTTTATATCAATAGAAAGAGAGTACAGCTTAGTCTGTTCCAGCCTTTGCAAAATCAATAAGCATGTCTCTTTATATGGCAGACAATTAGTCTCAGTTGCAGATGAGAGTGACAAGGTATGGGCTATAATTAACACAGGAAAGCCTTACAAAATGTTCATCCCTCTGTAAAATGTCATTCAACTTTTTACTGAGCATTAAATGTAAATATTGTTTATATCAGTCCCTAATGCACAAAGAGCTGCCTAGAATCTTAATTCTTTCACAGCAAAATAACAGCCTCTAAAACTGACGTAGACGGAATTTTTAGCAGAATACACAAAGTGTGCTTAATACCTATCTGGATCTGTGTATGGAGAATAACTTTATTTTTGAAACACAGAATGAATAGATTTTCAATTACACTCTGACCTGAGTAAGACAAAGTGCATATGAACAGTTCTGCAGATAGTGGTTGCCATCAGAAAGAGATCATTTCCTCCTTCACATTGGCAAGTTGTACTTACTAATGCAGTGAAGCGGTAGAGCCCACCTATTCCTTTCCCCATTCTAGCTGTCCTCTGGTCAGTTCTAAGGAATCAAAAAGGAAAGTCAATAGATCCATGAAGATCTTACCAAAACTATTACCCATGAGTCATCACCCCCTGTAACCTTATAAAACAAACCCCAATATTCTCCTGAGTTTTCATTTAGAACTGCAATGTCAATAACGGTTAACTTGTAAAATAGTAAAAATAGAGTTTTATTATTATTATATGCAGTGTAGTACTTTTCAGTCAGAGATGTTCAAACGTGGGTTTGAAAAAAACAGGCAGTTAGTTTCCTTTTTTATTTGTTTGTTTGTTTGTTTTTTAGAATACTTAGGATTCAGCACTTTTCTCAAGTCCTGGTATAAAGGGTTCATCCAGACCTTATATGTAGACATGAATGGTGAATTCAGTAAAATTTGTAATCTCACCAATGTGTTCAGATGACTTAATTAATGTTCACGGTCTTTGAAACCTCTAAAAGATGGTTGGTAAGGAAATACAAAGTACTTGCTGGAAACAAAACTTCATTGTTAATAACTGTACCTTCTATGTGAGGAAAAAAAAAAGCAAGCACATCCAAGTACTTGCTTACACAACTTTACCCTAAGATACATTTAAATCAGTATTTGCATATTTTTAAATTTTAAATACCATTCTTAATATTTAAATTTAATTTAATTAGAAACATGGTTCATATTATAAACAAGAGCCTCAGAAGAGTTGTTTTAAAAAGGAGAGAGAAAG
>VZTL01044685.1:5752-31773 GCA_013400535.1 Scopus umbretta | reverse complement strand
GTTGATCAGCATTAATTATATTATCCTTCTTTAATTCTTTATTAATTGAGTCTTATATCAGCTGTTTCATCATTTTGCTTCGGATCAATGTTAGACTGACAGGTATATAATTGTCCAGGTCATCTCATTTACCCCTTTAAAATATTGGCACAACATTAGCTTTCCTCCTTTTCTCTGGGGCTTTTCTGGTGCTCCAACTCTTATTGAAAATCAACATTAATGGTCCAGAGAATTTCTTTGCCAGGTTTTTCTAAAACTCCTCAATGAAAATCATCTGGACCTTTTTATTTGGAAATGTGTGCTGTTAGTGCCTTTTAATTCTCTGGAGTGACCACTGGAATGGAAAGTACTTCAGCATTACCTTACGAAAAAATTTCTACTTTTTCCCCTCCTAAACACAGAACGGAGGTATGCACTGAGCACAGGTGGCTTGCCTGCGTTATTATTCTTTATTCTGTGATTCCCATCTGCTAGTACAAAGCCAATATTGTTCTTCTCTTTTATTTGTTTTTAATATCATTTTAAAAACCCCAAATAGTTTCTCTTCCTATTGACCTTAACAGCCATGGCAGGTCTTACTGCCTTTTCACTTTTGTAATTGATCCATCTTGATTTACTTGGATCTAGTGAGGTCCATTATAAAGTGATTGTGTATTCTTTTACTTTTGTTTCCTTTATCTATTTTCTCCAGTTCCTACTTCAATATATGCTTATTATATTGTGGTACTTTTTTTTTTCCCCTCCATTTAATTTGGTTCTTAATTGCTATCAACTCTCTGAAATCAACCCATTTAAAGCAATACATAAACAGTGCTGGCTGGGCTTCGTTCTCTGTGCAAAGAGCAAATCTAGGAATTTGCATGAATGTAACCATGATTTTTTACCTAGTAAAATGTTAAAAATTTTCACCTATAACACTTTTGAAATTCTAGAAAAGTTTTAACATTGGCATCAGAAGTTCCTCGGCATATGTCACTCAGGCTGAAGTCCCTCTGATAACACAGCCGCTTATTCCTCTTGCATTATAGACAGGTACTCAGCTGACCACCTGGCTTCCTGCTGCGATGTGGTAACTTGCAGCAAATCCCAGCTGGTATTTTGTGCTTTGCCAGTTAGATATTCACCCATAAACCTTCTATATTGATGGCTTCTGCAGTGTCAGCACTTGGGAAGAGGTGGTGCCATTTTTGACATGAAGTGTCATTTTCCACTCCTTCTCCCAGCTTCATCTTTCCTAAATAGCTTATAGCCAGCAATTTCAACATTCCTGTCATGCAGATCACCTGATCAAGTCTTAGTAATATCAATGAGGACAAATTCATGCTCGTAAATGAGCCATTCCAATTCTTGTTTACTAACCAGGCTCCTAGCTTTGGAATAGAGGCAATTAAAGATTTTTTTTTTCTTCTTCTTCTTTACATCCCTTGGAGCTTTGATTAATTTTGTTCTTAGTGTCTTGATTTTGTGCTAAATGACTGCTCTGTTCCCCTCCCCCCTCCATCCTCCCCTTTTGTTATTAGTTTATCATCCTCAGGCAACATTTCGAATAGGACCCTAGTGCCGTGCTGCCTGGTAAAATGTGCAGTGGAACTTCAGTGTTCCCAATGCGATACATGTCAAGAGGCTGAAAGCGAATTCGCAACGGACAGAGCAGAGTGCTGTCAAAGATATGCAGTAGGAATTTCTCCAGAATCAGGCATCTTCCTCCGCCATGATTCACATCTATTAAACGTCCTTTAGGATATAATTTCCCATTATGTTTCTGCTGCTAGTGAGAAGAGTTGATGAAGTTTCTGCTTTCCCCTCTCACCGAGGCCTTGCCTGCGATTCACGACCTCCCCAGAGAGGCTGTACAACTCCACATGGCATCAGGCTGTAAATCAGCTGTGAAGAGATCCAGCTTTCCAAAAGCCCTCCTCTTCAGCAGGCTGGGAGGGTGGGGAAGTCTGCGGGAGAGCAGGACAACAAGCACACAGGTGGGAGCAGGGCCCCTGGTAGCCCTTGTCCAGTCCTGCGGTGGTGGTGTTTGCTGCCAAAGGTCTCCTGGTCAGAGCCACAGAGGCAGAAGCCGTTCCTTCCCTTCTGCACAGTGACTGCAGGGCCCTTCTGTGCTGGGGGAAAGCAGTGCTTGTGGTTGTCTGAATTTACAGGTCCCCCTGGCTCTTATGCAGGAGTCCTCAGCACTATACGATGGGGAGTCATAGGCAAAGAGGTCTCTCTGGTGCCCAGAAAGCTGGTATGAAGAGCCCAGGAACAGCTTCCAGCTGTGTGATTAA
The DNA here is from genome assembly GCA_013400535.1 of Scopus umbretta. Lineage (NCBI taxonomy): Eukaryota > Metazoa > Chordata > Aves > Pelecaniformes > Scopidae > Scopus > Scopus umbretta. Next base: position 29,497 of record VZTL01044685.1, on the reverse strand, counting down.
CTCAGTTTATAGAGAGTAGGAGAAGGGCTTTAACGGATCAGGTCTTGCTCACTGGTGTAAAAAGTTTATCAAATAGCAGCGTCACATTTAGTGTCTCGGCATTTGGATAACAGCAAACTGTGCTGTGGTTTATATGTGCTACTTGAAGAAGATCCTTTCCGTTTATCTTTCATGAATGGTGATTTTCTTGAACTACATACCTGACAGAGATTTGAGATAGATTTAATACGTGGAGAAGATAGTAGCAAGAATTTATTGTGCTAAAAGATGATATTAACCTTTCAGACCACTAATTGTATATTAGTTTAGTTATAATAATAACCCCCAAACAGTATTTGTTTTTTTCAGATTTATTTTCTTTTTCTGTCAGAGTGAAATAAGGAAAGTTTAGGTCAAAAAGTTCCTCAGGACAGGAGTTAGATCTTTTGGTGGAAGGCAGTTATAACAAAGCCATAAAAATCCTATCATCTCATCATAAAAACTGTGAAGTAAACCTTTTCCCTGCTATCACCAACCTACCAGAGCACCGTGAAGGTACATTAAGCTTTGATTTTAATTATGATTCTTTTTTCTTTATAGTAATGGTCTCCTGAAGTTTCCGCCAAGCTGCTTATTTAGAAGTAACAGTCTCTGATTATTTTTAGAAATTTAAGGTCTATTTCATTCTTTCACCCTCATCCCATTAGCTTCTCCTTCTTTAAACCTTTCTTTTTCCAACATGAAACATGGATTTCTCAGTGCACGTAAGTATAACAAGCAACCACCTGAACAGTGTCGCCTGATATTACAGTTCTTTTTATGAAATACTTTTGTTCTAAGCCATGCTTTAAATCTAAATTGAATTCTTCAGGACAGAGATTGGGCCTTTAACTGTGTCATAAAATGTTTAATACATTTGGGCATTTAAAAAATGAACATTAAAAAGGCTAGAACGTTAAAGAACTGTGTTCTTAAGCTCCCATTTTGTGTATCCTGTTAAGATTTATTGCGGATTTTTTCAGTTGCTTTTAAATTCACTGAGTATTTCAAAGGGATTTAATCTCATTTTTCTCTTTAGCTGTGGCAGATTTCAGCTCTCTCAATTTTCTTGCAATTAATGCTTTTTCCAATTTTTTGTGTTCTGCCTTGAGGTTAGATTTGAATGAGAAAGGTTTGTCAATTCCTGCAGCCACTAGATCTGGAGCTTTATTTTAGTTTTTCCTACATTTTGTAATTTTTCTGTAAGATTTGTTGTTACTCCCTTCTCCTTATGCCTTTTACGGAAGGGCCAGGGTATTTCTTTATGCTCCTCTCTGGAGAGAGCAGTCCTCCTTGAGAGACCTGTTTCATTCTCTTTGTGGATGCAAATCACCTATCTCTATTTTTGTGTTTAGGAAATTACGTGTGTTGTTTCTTGTTCAGTATTTAAGTTCTTGAGGTACATTTCAATTCCTCATGCCCTCACCTAACTATACATATGTACATCCCATGTGTTCCCCATCCATTCCTCCAGCCAGCTCCTGAGTATTACTATCCCAGGCAGCTGTGCTAGAAGCACCAAAAATTAAGGTAGACTAACTTTGATTTGAAGACTTCTCAGCAAACATGAATTTTACCAGCAGTTTCCTACAGTTCCCTGGAAATAATAAAAAAAAAACTTTCTTTTTTTGACTGACCCTCAAGAAACTGTGGTAGATGGCAGTGAATAAGATGGTAAATAATGTAAAAGAAAAGACCATTTATTTCTGAGGATGAGAGTTCAGTACTATTTCTACCATTATATTCAGTAAAAGTAAAAAATGAATCTCCCCTTCAGTCTTTTTCTCCGGATTAGTTTGTCCAAGAAGGGTTAACCAGCCTGGAGTAATCTAACTACTCGTTAGGAAGATTTCACATAAATAAATCATCCATAGTAAAACTATATTCTCCAATCATGTTTGATTCCCGTTCCTGTTCTTTTTTTCTTTATCACTTTTTCTTCAGCTGTTTTACTCCCTGACACTGTTCTTTTCACACATATTGACTCACTTCTCTTTTTCCTCTTACTGCCTGTAGGTGTTGCTTCCGTCACTGAGCTTTCTTCACTTCACTGAAGTTCATTCTTCACTTTCTAAAATCCTTTCTATACCCTAAACTTTCTTAAGAACTCTTGTTCATTTGCAGATAATTCCTGCAGGAAACTCTCAAGGTGATCTTTTTGTTAGTCCTGGGGCTTGCTTTCCCATTTATTTGTTTTTCTTGATTCTCTAAGCATTAGTTGGAGCATTCTGATCATTGCTTAAAAAGCACGGGGGGAAAAATCACTGCAGCTATGCATTCAACATGTGGCTACAGGGTAAAACAGAAGAAGACTCAGAGATACTGGAATTTCTTCCCACTTCTGCTATTTTCCCATTATATCAGTTTGATCAAAAATATTGAAAATACAATCAAGAAAGGAAAATACATGTCATGCAGGTTTTGATATTGCCAAAGTTCCCTATTGTACGTGAATCTTCAACTTGGTTCTATTTGTAGTTTTATTTTTAATTATCTAAAAATGAGATGGGAAATGAAATGTAAGTGAAAAAAACAAATATCAGAAGTGAATACCCAAGCTATAAACCTTCATTTTTGTCCTTATAGTAAGCAACTTCTTCTGCAAATATGCAAAGTAATAAAGTTATAACATAAGAATAAACAATCTTGTTCTCCATGCCTTCTGCAAAATATATTACTAAAGCAACTTTCATTTCATTTCATCAAACAAGATTCTACGCGTGGATAGAGCTGACTGGCATAATGCAAATCATCATGAATAAAGGAATATGATCAGTGTTACTTTTTATTTTAACATGGGCTTGTATGAGTTGAACTCATTTCTCTCCAAATTTGCCTGCTTTATCTCTCCTTGATGTGCTTATTTTGGATGAATCACTCAAGGTGATCTTTTTACAGCGTACATATGGCTGCCGCCATCTTGGCCAACATAGTGGGACTGTTTTAAGAACCGTTACCTAACCAGAAGCATATTCAGTCCAATAGACCATAGGCTTCCCTTTTCTCCCTCATATCTCTGCACATCCACCCCACACACCATGCAATCGGCTTACGGATACATCAATTGCGCAGCAATAATCCGCTCCCCTGTGGGCTGTGGCTTTCGCAAAGGAGTAAGACCTTCTTTTTACATTATACAGATGTAAATGGAGCTCAGCCTCCCACCCCTTTTCTGGCTTGATTATTCCTTTCATGTAGGCCCACACAATTTTTAACAACATTGCAGCCAGCTGAAACTTCTGATTAAGTTATGCCTTCATGTGCTGGGAAGCAGAGACCAGCTCTGCACTTGTGGTGGGCATGACTTTGGTTTCTGAGCTAACCTGTCTGCAGCTGCACAGAAAGAGCAGTTAGGACCTGCTTTTCCTTGGTTCATGGGATTTTTGATTAGCTCAGATGAACAGCCAGCAGAGGGGAAAAGTGGCTTCTTGGTGGTATAGGCTGACATTTGCTGTTAGCCTGTACCATATACGGATTCTAAGACTGCGCAAAGAAATGAGTAAAAAACTGGGTCTCAGAGGAGCATGCTGTCTTCAGGACCTATTCATGGGGCATCTGGGCTAAAAGGGAGCACCTCAGTTGTGTCTATGTTGAAAATCCTAATCCCGCCTGTAATAATAAACTGTGCAAGATTTTTTTTTTCCTTCTTGTTCATACAAATGGAGTAAATAGACACAGGCAAGAAAACAGAAACACAGAGGGCTAAGGTGTGTACATTTTAAAAAGCTATCTGGATTTCTTCAGTTTGCAGAGCTGAGATGAATAGACATTTGAGATTGACTGCATTCATTATCTTATATCCAACTGGTATGTATTTTAAATACGGATGGTCAACAGAGCATAAATATGTTGTGCATGTGCATTTTGACAGCACATATATCAGAAGAAAGTTTCGGTAGAAAGCACATAAAACAATTGTCACAAAAACATTTTTTTATATCACAGCTAGTCATCTGCCAGCAAGAGTGTTAAAAATACTGTATATATTCAGCTCAAAGTGTGTTTACATCTGCAATATGTTCTTTTATGTGAAAGAACAGAGACAGAATGAAAGGAGAATCCTCCCCTTGGTAATGACTATTTTAATGTCTGCCCAAAGCTTTGTAAATAATGCAGCACTATAAAATTTAGTCATAAGAAGTAATCATTATCTTTCAATAAAACAGAATAATTTTTCCATTTGACCTGCCATATAAATATCTATAAACATTATATTTATCTTTAAGAATGTTCCTTCTATTCATGTCCTAATACAAACAATATGAAGATTTATAACATCTTAGAAAATTACCCTACAGTATACTGATTCCCTGGTTTTTTTCCAAAACCTGCAGTCCTGAACAGGGAATTTTAATCTTCCAAAAGACTGAGTCAAAGTCACAGAACAAATAGGCCATGAAAACTTCTTTTGATTACTTCCGTAAACTTCCCTCATTGGTGGGATGCTGAGAGATATATTAGTGAAACATACACTTGTTCAAATAGGCCAAAACCTTTTCACAAGATTCTCAGGTATTTTCTTGAGGAAAAAGCACGATGAGAAAATAGAAGAGGAGTACATTTTATCTTAAATGAGAAGACTTAAATGAGTACATTTTATCTTAAATGAAAATAAGTGTGGCTTATTCGTTCATTCAAAAAAAAAGGCAGGTGATTATCAAGAAATTTTATACTACACTGTGTTGAGAGAAGTGATAACTGATGACTGATATATTGTAAAGGAATTTTATCTTTCTCGCTTATATGTAGTGTGCTGCTGTTATTTGGTCACAAGATGTGACACAGGCTCCATGTGCCAAACTGGGAAATATTTGCATTCTATTTGTTGGCATAGTGAATAACAGTGCATTTTTTGTGATAAATTACTTACAGCTGGGTGAGATCAAATGATTTAATGCAGGAAAGGAAAACAGTAGCAAACGTAGCACAATACAATACAGAATACCAACATAACAAAGGATGCCTCTGGTACTTCCTCCAGGTTTTTAATTCTCAAGTCAATCTTAACATGAAGTAAATATAAAAAGCTTAAACTTTTCCATTTGCAGAAAGCAATGAATGGTGAGGTGGAAGTCCTGAGTGCTGCATTATGACTCAGGCTTGGAGTCCTGATTTACAGAAAGCAAAGCCCAAGCATAAATGCATCAGATTATCCTGGTGGGGCAAGAGAAAGGCATGCACCAGCCCTTCTCCAGGCTTTTCTTCTTCTCCCCATACTTCCACACAGGCTCCAGTTTCCCTGCAAATGAAATTTGAGTGCAGTTTCCACATGAGATCTCTGATGCACTCCAAGCAATACTGGCCAGCACGTTGAAGGCCTCAGGGCTCAGCATGCTGTGCAGCAGAAGGCAGCAGAGGTACACCCCAGAGAAGTCATTAAGTCATGCCTGTGTAGGGGGTTTTGGGGAGTTGCAAGCGTAGGTGAGACAGCATACTGAAAAGTCTTGCTTTGCTGTTATTGTCTGAAGATTTTACGGGCCTGTTTTGTCTTAATGTTGGTAACCAGGGGGAACAACCTGGGCTGCTAATCAAGAGTGTTGATCTGCAGTGCCCAACCTCCAAGAGTATGGAGAGCACTGAGAGCTTCAAAAAGAGCATTGGTAAAAGGTCTGAAAGAGGTGGTCTGTGCACAAATCATGTAATATAGTTATAAGCAATGGTTTCTTTGATCTTTTACATGAATAAAAATCAACAGGAAATACTATACAGAGCAGATTATCTGAGATCTTGCTAATAACTGCGTCCCTGCAGTTGGCATGTATATAAAGATGGAAACAGAGAATCAAAAAAATGTCCTTCTGCAATTAGTCTTCTATGATTTTAATTTAGAAAGGTGTAATGGGTCATAGTCATGTTATAAAGTGACAATGAGGAAAATGTTATTGAACCTCTCCTGTACATAGCATGGATAAATAACTGTTTTTTCTCCTGTTAATCACAGAGTTCATACTGTAGCTTGTAGCTACTAGATCTTGTGTGACTAATCTGGAGAAACAGCTATGTACTACTCTGTTGTCAAGGAAACTGTCCTAATCACTAGTTACACCACAGTAGTAAGATGTTTTCTCATGTTCGTGGTAAAAATGGGCCATTCTGCAAAGAGATGGCAGAAAGGGGAAAACCAGCTGTAACAAACCATTGACCAGAGTCTTCGCCTGGGAGGGAAGATACTTCCAGCTTCTGGTTCCTGCTCCAAATATTACTGGTGTACTTTATCCTATTATTATTAAATGCACAGTCTTGGGAGCAGAGAGGTCTAAATTTCCAACTCTATCCTGATGACTATGCTGGATTTCAACAACAATTTTACATTAGGGACTCCAAACCCTACGTAAATAATTTGAAAATAGTTTGAATATAATAACAATGTGCTTTTTCTTAATAGATGTGATATAATTATTTCTAACAAAAAGAAAGAGAAATAAAATTATGTAATGATTTTGTAAGAGAAAAACCATATAACTGTGCATTGAAAAGGTTATCTATGTTGTCAACAGCTAAAGTTAGTAAGATGACTCCTACTGAATCAGCGGTAAGTCCGTCTTTTTTTCTTTCTAAAATAAAAGCTCAGAAGAAGTAGAATAAATGGCTTATTCATGATATAGGAGTCAATACATTACATTTTGCAGATGACAGTGAGGACATATACAGTTTCATCTGGGGAACAGTATAAAACAATATCATCCTTAGAAGGTAATAGCCTGATTTTCATTATGCTTCAATGGAGGAAGGGTGTCAGTAGGCAGCAAAGCAGATATGCAATTTTAATATTGCATTTATGAAGGGAAACAAAGATTTACTTGACATATGTAAAGACCATGCATTAACAGAGACATGATTACTCCTGTCCTGGCTACACTTTAAATATTGTGACTAGTTCTGGGCATCTCTATATTAGGAATATATTGAAAAAAACATTGAAGGCAGCTCTGAGAAGAATCTTAAGAAGTTTTTAGACAGCTTTGAAAGAAAAGTCACCAAGAGAAAGTCAAAGATCATATAGAGTATGCATGTAGAAATAAGGACATCTAGGTCTGAAAATCTGGCCAGTATAAATACCAAATTTAACTCAGAATTCTTTTTTTTCCAAAAATTCTTAAAGAATCTAAATATTTGGAACCTAATCCAGTAAGTGTGGACATAGATGCAAATCTTTCAACAGACTGCAGTAGATTTTGCATAAAACTCCAAAATGTAATTGAATGTTTTAGAAGCTTATAGAAAAAAAGAAAAATGTTAAATTAGACCTGAGTCTAATATTCCAGCTGTGGTTATCTCTGAGTTTCATGGGTAAGAACTTTACCTCCTCACTTGCGTGTACTCTGATTTTGTAAACGAAGATCAAAATGAATTCAGAAAGTCACTTTGATATGTAAGAGTGAAAGATCTGATGCTTTAAAGAAACACCCTTCAGATGAAAGTCAAAGGAACAAGATAATGTTTTCAATGTTTCTTCCAGATGTAACTACACTAAGCAATGGCTTATTATTAGACAAATTGAGGTAATTCTTGGAGTCATCTGACAAAAAAAGGATCTCTGAAAAATCATTATGTGGTATCTCTGTAGTCAACAGGGACCTGGTAATTACAATGAAAAGAAGCTGTAGATGCATTTCCTCCTCCAGTAGGTCTGTGTTGACTACACAGACCAGCTTTCCATTGACTATAAAGCCAGTTTGTTTAGAGCTACTATTTCATATATAGACATCTACATTGCGGGCAGTTAATGTTTGGGTCAGGGAAAGATGCTGAATCTGAGAAAACAGTATTACTGAGTTAGGGTTATGTATATGGGATAAAGAAGGCAAACTTTTTCATGTTCTCTGCCTTAAAACTAGGGAAATAAAATGTCAGGAGAGACATCACAGGGAAACTATTGTGAATATAAATGCCTTTCAGTCTGTACAGCATCAATGGAACTAATATAGGAGCTTGGATGTTTTCTTTTCAGGTCAATTGGCTGCAATCTGGCTTCACTCAACTTCTCCCTATGTGCTGAGATCAGATATTTTTTCTCTGAATCGGCTCAGGTCAGTCTTGTTGCTTTCCTGTATGCAAGGGTATACTATGACAAGGGAGTCTTTGCATTACACTATTCTTGTAATAGGGGTGGTAAGTACAGGAAAAAAAATGCCTATACAGGTCACGTTTACTCAGATGTATTGCCAAGCCCTGTAGTGTTCATGTTCCTGTAATATAGTCCAGAAGAAAATGTCTACATCTTGAGAAAGGAGTAAGCTTTGCAGAAGCCAAACTGTAAAAGCCCCGTGGGGTTTCCGAGTCCAAAATCTGGAGAAATTGAATTTAAGCTGGAACAGATAACTAAGTAAGTAAATAAGTTATGCCATAATGGCCCATTAGAGTATAACAATATGTTGCCTTTTAGATAACTTTCAGTTTGCTAATTTGAAAATTGCAACCATATGAAAGCTTTCAGAGTGACAGCACATTTGTTTGTAGTTCGGTATTTGAATATGCCAAATATTGGTTCTATTAAGCTATTATAAAGCTAAACATCTACATCAGACACATTTTCTTTCTGCATGAACACAAAGGCATAATGTTCCATGTTTTGCTGATATCTGCATGATTAACTACATTTGTTTTCTATTTACCACAGAAAACTGCTCTGGAAAACCTATTTGAAACATTCAAACTTTCATTCAGGGACATTTCTCCCCATATAATGACCAAAGAGCAATAAATGTCAGTAATCAGAAATCTCTAAGGACCCCAATTTTTACAGCCTCATTAGTAGTGTCTTAATTAGTTGTCACCCAGGTTAACATTGACTTGTTATGCTCATATGGAATGCACTGAAGGGCAACTGATGTGCTCTCAAAATGTCACATCCTGTATCCAGGCTCCATTGTATGATACTTTTATTTAAAAAGGTTGGTCTAAGTAAAAGACAAGTGGTCTTATCTTCTGACCTCTTTTAGCTCTCTTAGTACGCCCTGTGGCTTTGCCTTTATTTCAGGAGGAAAAGACTATTATTTTAGACCATTTCACATAAGCATATTCCTTTTTATAAATGCAATTTCTGCTATATATGTATATTTACACATACTTACATATGTCTTTCCTACTTACATGTTTGTATCTTTATATGTGGGGTGTGTGTATATATATATATATGCATGTAAAAAGAAATGGTGTGTATGTTGGAAAGGTAACTGAAAAATGGTGTTGCTTAATGCACATAATTGTAAGCTACTATATTATTTTATCACAAATGTGTGTCTTTTTTGTAGCTGTCCTGATGCTAATATAAATAAATAATTTGTTTTTTTCTAGCCTAATTAGTGAATGTATGTCTGTCGAGGAGGGAGGCTGGGCAAGATGACCTCCAGAGGCCTCTTCCAATCTAAATTATTCTGTGACCCTGTTTAACACACACATAAACGTGCACACATGCACACACACATTTTCCAAGAAAAAATGGATTACAACAATGCCTTGGTGATAACTAATTGCATATTTACATGTCCCAGGTGTCTTGATAAGGTAGAGATTGAAAAACACACTCACTTAAAGGAAAGTTATATACAAGCGGTATATGTACCACAGGAACAGGATCAAACTTTCTGATGATCAGAGAGATGGTGCCTTTTGTGACTCTGAACCTTGGTTTCCATGGTTTGGAAGAAGAAACTTTTGTACAGAGAGTAAGGTGTTCCAGAAATCTCCTCAACAGTTGGAACAAACTGTTTTACTGCATATTAATGTTATACACAATTTTAATTATGATGATAATCATGGTATTATTATTATTCTATCCTGCTAGACTTCTGAATGACTTCAAGTTCTGATTTGCTTATGTCAGCAGGAATCTCTATATCTGTATGGATGGATGATGAATCTGTTGAAAAAGAAAGGAAAAATTAATAATACATTTGTTTACAATATGTGGGTCCTCATAAAAGAGTTATGTGTGCTTTGACACCAACTGTGCTATTTTTTCTCTTATAAAAGTAATCTAGAACAACTAAAATGATGAAATCTCAAAAATTTCTCTAAGGGATGCTACAAATTTGATCCTTATAAGTTACAAGCTATAGAGATGCAATACAAAAGCTACATTCAGTATCACAGGACTGTGATGAAAGGCTGCTTTTGCTTGGTTCTTCTGAATGATATTTGAACCTCACTGATCTAAAATTTCCCTAACATATTTTCTGACTGTGTGTCAGCTGCCCCTTAGATAGACCGGCCATACATTCCTTTAAACCTTTAACCAGTGGTGGTAAAACTACCGGTGAGATGAAAGAGCTACACTACTTCAGACAGTAAAATAGCTCAGACCATTACCAGCGTATGAGTCACACAAAAATATGTTATCCCATCTCCTCTTCACTGGTTTGGCAGACGCACTGAATGAAGTAGGTTGCTGAGGCAAGGGAGAGAACTCAGTGTAAAGAAAAGGCAAAGAATAAATTAAAACTCACTTAAAAAAATGAATAGAAATGCCCTCCACCTGCCCCATCATCATCCGCTGGAGTGACACATTGGGCAACAACACTCAGTGATCAAAAGCAGTCTCCTGCATTGTTGATCTTAGGTGAAATAGTAGCTGGCACTAAAACATATATTTTCTAGTAAAGAAGATTTTTTATTTTTTTTCTTTCCTGGGGAATCTAGTGATGTGTTGCCAATATTTTGAAGGGATTTCACTCAAAAAATATGCTCCTTACCCTGGGATAAATTCTTTCAGTAAGGATTTTTATTACAGAGAGTAAAGGCAAGGTAGCGGGAGGTATGTTGGTTTATTTGCTTGTTTAGACAGAAATATTTTATTAGAAAAAATAGCAAAAGAAAGAAGCAACTCACTACTTGATAAACACCTAAGCAACATTAAGTTGAAATTGATTGTCATATGGCTCATTCCTGAAAAACCTCATATATTTATCTTGTACAACAATTGTCAGCTGGTATGGTTTAAAAGGTCATATATGTTAGGACAATGGTTAATACAATAAATCAAGATCTATTTGGACATAAGAGCTAAACCAAAAGTACTCAGTTGTTCCACGGTAGTGATCTGAGTCTGGGGGTGCAACAGGTTTCTCTCTTCCTGCATGATGGCACTATCAAGTAATTTTATGTATTGTCCTCAGGAAGTGAAAACACCCCATTATTGCTTCCCCATCAATCAAACATTTCTCTGGGTAATGGTTTAGCTCCTCTTTGAGAGCAGTGCTGGCTAAGCTGCTGTTTTGGGGACCCAGCTAACAAATCTTGAGGTAAGCCCCTTCTTGTCCTTTCAGATCGCAGTAAGGCCACCAGCTACGAGACGAGCTGTTGCAGCCTTGCACACTCAAACTCATTTCTGCTGTTGAACAACCATCTGCCACGCATGCTGTTGCTACTGATTTTTCACCAACTATTCCAACAGATTTTCTAAATCTAGTTGACTCCTGGGGCAGGATGGACTCTTGCACTCACTCTCACATCTTGTCCTTTACAGTCATAAATTCACCTAAGCAGCAAACTGTAGTGAGATACATACTGAGAGTTATTGCTGTTTCATAGCTTAATTAGTACAGTTAATTATATTTTGTAATTATACTATGTATTGTTTCTATAAACATGGAGGTCACATTATGTGTAGTCAGATCCACTGTAGAATTTAAGCTAATGGCTATTTAATTATGAGGACTATTTTTTTCAGTTTTAAGGCAATATACTGTAAAAAGAAATTTGGAATAATGTCTTGTATTGACCCGCTTTTTCATCCATTGTTTTATACAGGCTCTGTCCTTTAAGATTTTTATTGTGTTCCTCTTTTACCAAAGATGAATATTTTCAGTTTTTAAGTTTTCTCCAGGGTCTCTTAAATGCCGTATGGGAATCCAAAGTTACGAAACAATTACATAAGGAGGAATTTTATTTACTCACCTGCTTAAAGATGAAGAAATAAATGCAAGTACTGTTGAACAGATGACTGGTTTTTTTGCTATGTTAGTGTCCTACTAAAATAGGTTTTCTGTATGTTATGTAGAGAGGGGGTTTTTGTGCTCAGAAGTACAAGATAATATGCATGGTACTTTGACAAAAGATGTTGCAAAAACTAATCAACTTTTAAAGTTAGCTTTTATTTTATTAGTCAAACAAGTCACGTTTTTGCATCTAAATGCACATTGATAAATACATAGGCATAAAAACATGCCTTACTGAAAGAATCTCAGCATATGAATGTGAATTTCATTCAGTTTGGGGAGTAAGATTTTAATTATGCAGTTCTACAAATTCAGCTTACATTACATTTTTGATTTCTATTTCAGTTCTATTCTCTTGATGATTTTGATCACGATAAGGTTTTTAATTTCATGACTATACAGTGTTGGCAAATATGACATCTTGTTCTTTAATCAGAAGAATTTAGTGAAAAAGAAATGTACCTTCTCTGAAATCTCATAACACTGAATTCATCATATATACTATGTAATCTTTTAAGAGAAGATGTTATGATAATGTACATTGATGTAATCACATGAATGGATGAATCATTCAGAGAAACTCGATCAGCGAAATAAGTATAATAAGAATTGACAAAGAAATGGTAAGCAAATTTACAGTCAGAATGGCTTCACATCACATTTCAGTACAGAAGTTTGCTGTAACATTGCTTCTCTAATTACTTGTTTCTCTAATGCCAGAGCATCTCACATTGCCCATAATATTTCAGCCTTTTACAGTTTCATACCTCTGTAGACACTAAACTTCACATGCAAAAGGAAAAAGAAAAAAAGAAATCTCTCTCATGAAAGACAAGCAATTAAATAATTGCAAACTTCTAATGCTTTCTTGAAATTCTTTTGGTGTTTTTATGCCAGCACAGCCCATCAAATGTTCTATAATCAGGTACAGAGAAGAGTAAATACTACAGAGAAAGTTCCAGTAAATATAGTAGATTATACCCTTGCTTCTTTTCAGGCACTATGAGATAATTTTTGACTGTTTTTCAAATAAACTATTAACATATATTCTGTAATTTTATGCGATTAATGTTTGCATTTAATATATCCCCTGTTAATGAATTCTTTTTGCATACTTTTGTTAATGTATAATACAAACAACTTTATTTTCCAGTCACATATTTTGGCTTCAGTCAACTGAAAACATTGTGATTCAAGCTTATGACTCATGTATGAACAACAGTGACCTCCTGTGGCTATTGCTTCAGGGAGAGAGATATATATATCAGGCAGTACAAAAAGAACACATCTGTCTTCATGGCAGGTATATAAAAACGTTAAGTGATGCCCATTGTGGTTCATTATAGTTTGGGGTTTTTTTGTCTTAAGACACTTTTAACTACAATATGTTCACTACAGTACTGCTTGAGAAAGGAGCTTGATGAATGCAGCCATGAAATTGGCCAACAAGCTCTTAAGGTTTTTCTAATACCATGCTTAAGTGTTTCTGACTTCTTCCCCGATAATCCTGTATCAGTTAGAGATCAAGAAGTTTTTAACTTGGTATTGAGAAGCTTTGGGTTTTTTCCTCTCCTCTCCTATCCTCTTCTATCCTCCCCTATCCTCTCCTCTCCATTTTCTTTTTATAATGCCTTTACTCATGATGGAGGACTATGTGCATTTAAGTAATTTTTTTTCAGAGAGAATAATCCATTAAAATATACAGATGTTTGCATAATCAATGTCAGAAACAGTTATTAGTTAGGCAAGATTTTAGAGAATACTGACTGACTCTTTTAGAATAAAAGGTGTGTGTTATTCCACACACTGTGTCTACACAGAATTAATATTTTATCATGAAAGCATGACAAAGTAGATGCCAAGGTCTTCCTTGCATCAGATGGTACAGAGGTGATATTTAATTCACAGCTAATGTCCTGCTTATTTCATTATTGATGGCTACGAAGGAGTAATTCAGTGTTTTGGATTGTATTTTTTTTCCTCTAGATTAACTGTAATTCTGTAAACCATGGGACAGATACATGGGTAGATACACAGATATGTGAATACACATTTCTACAGAAAATGACTATTGGACAGTGCAGAAATCAGACATTCGCCATCTGTGGTATAGATGCAACTGAACTGACTTAATGGAGAATGGGTGAAGTTTGGCATGACTGATCAGCCCGTACAGCTTCTGCAGCTATTTCCTTGGAAGGCTGGGAATTGATGGCAAAGAAAAAAAGTAGCTACTTTATGAGATACCAGCTCTTATTAGGAAGCCCTAACCAACTTCAGATTTTTGCAGACCCTCCCAGACCAATATGGAGCTGGTTGGACCTATCTGTATCATTGCCCTCAGCTGTTCTGGTGCCGGGAAGGAGTATTGGCTTGGGAATTGTGCTATGCAGAGGGCAGACTGCTTCTGGACCTAAAATGTCCCTAATTAAAAAGTCATCCCGTAAGCTGGAACAGATNCTGGTTGGACCTATCTGTATCATTGCCCTCAGCTGTTCTGGTGCCGGGAAGGAGTATTGGCTTGGGAATTGTGCTATGCAGAGGGCAGACTGCTTCTGGACCTAAAATGTCCCTAATTAAAAAGTCATCCCGTAAGCTGGAACAGATGGAAGGATAGGATAGAGCTTGTGGAAGAGCAAGAAACAGTAAGCCTGTGACTTCCAGTATGAAGGGCTTTCTGTCCTGCTGGGTTTTCCAATATGCCATCACTGCAAAAAACGGCATGGTCTAATTGGAGTGAATTCAGCTGAGGACCATCAAGGTGCTTAAAGGCTGGATCACATGATGTGTGAAAGAAGGTTGAGAGCACTGGCTTTGTTTAGTCTGGAGAAGAGTGAGGCGGATCTTACTGCTGTCTTCAAACATTTAATGAGGGTGTGTAGAAAAAAAGGAGCCAGGCTATTCTTGGAAGTAAGCAATAAAAGGACAAGAGACAACTGGCACAAGTTACAATAGGGGAAATTCTGAGTATCTATTAGAAAGAACAACACCAGAGTAAGTGTAATCAAAGACTGGAGCAGGTTTTCCAGAAAGGCTGTGAAATCTTGCCCTGAGCACCCTGCTCTAAGCTGCCAGTACTTTCAGCAAAGATGATATCCAGAGGTGGAGAACCAAATGCAGAAATGTTTAAATTATATGTAGCAGGTGACAGTTCCACCAAATTTCCCTGATTTGAAGATCTTTATCAGCACTATAAAAATATTGCATTGGCTAGAACATTACTTATTGGTTTTGGTTTACTGCGAATATCAGTGGGAGTGCTTTCACAGGAGACAGCTGAGCAAGGAGCAGTATCTAAATCGCAACAAAACCCACCCTTTTCCACCCAGGTCAAAAATGGGAAGACATTGCTAACCATTTTCTTGAGTAGGTACATATAAGCACGTGCATGGTATATGTGTGTGGAGAGAGGGAAAGAGGGAATAACAGAATAACAGAAGCAAGTAGCAGAATTAAGAAGGGAGAGAAAAGTATCATCCCAGCAGTGTAAGTGTACTTGAAAAGAAAGCTATAAAGTCAGGACACAAGCTGAAGAATCCTTGGGACTGCGAACAGGTAAACCTTCTGGTGGTTTAATTCTTTCCATATTCAAGATAACATCATGATTGCATTCAAAGTAATAGGATATTGTGAAAAATGCTTGATTCTGTCAATACAGCATCTCCTGAATTAGAACTACCAGCTAGATCTTTATTCTATGAGTAGCTAAGGAGGACATAATAATGTGTATTTATTAGAACTGAGAAAAAATATCTCCATACTTAAGTTGTGCAACCAGCTGGATCCTCTGATCCAACTTGGACAAGTGAATCCCATCATTTTTATTTGAACTCTCTAATTTTAAGATTCTCACACTGTTTATCTAGAAAGTGTTTCCTTTAACAACACTCACAAAAGCAGTTGTGAGGCAATGGCCTAGATTATGCATCTGTTTGGCAGACAGCTATGAGCTGCTGAATTCCAGCTGCAGAGGGAAAAATGTAAGTTACCAAAAGTATTAACCTGTCTTTATGGCCAAAAAAATCATTAGATTTGTTTTAGATGAATGCTTGCTTTCCTTTTCTCTCTCTGCTTCTTGAGCTAATGCTCTTAAGCTGGGAGGGAAACATACCATGAGAGTGACTGCAGAAAAAAAAGGAACAATATCCCTTTTTTTTGTTCTTTCTGACTCAGTACAAATCAGACAAATCTGGCAACTATTGTTCTACTATTTTCCTAAATCATGAGATTTTGGTCTAACAAGGATTCCTGTAAACTGGTGGAATTTGCACTTAATTAAGTATTTGTTTAATTTCAAATACATGAGAAGTCTCACAAGCAAAAAACCTTTTCTAGACCACAGTCTTCTGCAGATTTTCTGTAGGTTTTCTTCCTCAGCTCAAAACCATTCCTATATTTAGCACAACCTTTGCAACAAGGGAGCCATCTGAATTCTAAGGTGACTGATATCAGTATACCTTGTTCTTTTAAGTGGTGAAATCTTCTGCCCTCCAAGTTTTCCATTTCAAAGCGCAATTAGGAGTCAGGTCCTTTACTCCTGAAGGATTCTACCTGATGATTAAGGGAAGCAGGATTTCACCCCCTGTCATATAAAAGAGCTCCTACATACATTTGCTGGCTACTATACTGCACTTCAAATGTAGAAAATAAGTCTCAGAGTACATGTGCATAGAAGATATTTCTGTGAGAGAGCATTACTCTTAGGTACATAAGCATCCATCCTCTGCAAGACTACAGGTCCTTTCTGGATGTTGTGATGCTTTCAATTTTAAAATAAAATAAAATATAAAATATAGACAATGAGTCATATGTAAGCAGGCTAACAAGAGAATGGAATAGTTCTCATCTAGGCTTCCTCTCCCTTTCCTATGGAAGGTTGGACCAGGTGGTCTTTCAGGGTCCAGCCTGGGCTATTCTGTGATTCTATGATTCTGTGATTTTCAGTTAGCCCTTGAAAACTACAGGGATGCTCTTTTCACACTGAAGTCAATTGCAAAATTCCTGTTGGCTTCAGAAGGAACAGGACAAGGTCTGCAAGTTATAAAAATACATTTCCAGACAGAATAGAATGTAAATTTAGGTAATGATTTGGAACTTCTCCAATTGCAGTTTAAGCCTTGAAAACAGCTAATTCCCTCTGAAAGTCGTTGTAGCTGAACATGAAAATTCTTGTAATAGTATAGCAAGTTGACATCACACAATCATAAGTAATGACTTGTGCAACAAAGAAACAAAACACCTTCTGGTTTTTAGTTCTAGAAAAGGAAAAAAAAAAAAAGAGGACAGTCAGCTTTGTCTAAGTGAATTATGAATTAAAGTTTGGTTTGATACTTCATTTTTTGTTTGCAATTGATTATTTGACCCATAAAATTACCTAAAGAAAAATTGACGACACTGTTTTAGAACAGTATGCGGAAGTTACTCAAAAGACAGGTTGATGCTAGCAATTAATAATTTGTTTCAAAATTAAGAATATAGTAACCCTGACTCCAGATAATCCCTCATTTTCCTTTTTTCGTCCAGTTTCATGGTAAAAAAAGAAAGTAGCAGTTGAGAGGACTAGATATGAATGAATTATCCTACCTCTCCTTACAAGTGAAAGTAAATGTCCTAGCATCAACCTGAATTTATCAGAAGTAGGAGCACAGAATTTACAATGCTGAAAGAGACAATTTGTCCATCAGGTCCTATAAAATATATCTGGCTGAGCCCAGTAACTGAAACATGACAGAAGGAGGAATGTAGAGACATGGAATATTCAAATAGATAATGTTTTCCTTAATGCTGTCTATGCAGTTTGTTTTGGTTTTGTGGTTTTTTGTTGTTTTGTTTGTTTTTTTTTTTTAATTCTGGTGCTTGGAGATTGCCCCTTAATATATTACAATAATCAGATGCTGAAGAAGCGGCAGCCATAGCAACCAGTATCTTCCTGGGTTGGGAGCCAATTCCACAATTTTTAAGTAATTGTGTGGGGTTTTTTCCTCTATTATAAAGCCAGTTGAGCCATTCAGCAAAATCTTAAACTTCAGGAATACACATTCGTCTATGTTAAGGCAATTGATATGAAAAGGAAATGCTGTATCTTCAGCATGACTAAAGTTGCAATACCTTCTGTCTTGGTTTTCAGCTGGGATAGAGTTAATTTTCTTCCTAATAGCTGGCATAGTGCTGTGTTTTCGATTTAGTATGAGAATAATGCTGATAATACTGATGTTTCAGTCGTTGCTTGGTCGTGCTTATATTAGTCAAGGGCTTTTTCTTTCAGCTTCTCATGCTCTGCCAGGGGCACAAGAAACTGGGAGGGGGCACAGCCAAGACAGCTGACCCAAACCAACCAAAGGGCTATTCCATACCATAGGACGGCATGCTCAGTACATAAACTGAGGGGAGTTGGCCGGGAAGCAGCAATTGCTGCTCAGGGACAGGCTGGGTGTCAGTTGGTGGGTGGTGAGCAGTTGTATCATTTGTATTTTTTTCCCTCCCTGGGTTTTGTTTCTCTCTTTCATTGTTGGGTTTTTTTTCATTATAATTATTATTATTGTTGTTGTTATTATTATTATTTTATTTTAATTATTTAACTGCTCTTATCTCAACCCACAAGGTTTCTTACTTTTACCCTTCCAAGTCTCTCCCCATCCCCACAGAGAGGGAGAGGGCGAGCAAGCGGCTGTGTAGTGCTCAGTTGCCAACAGGGGCTAAACCACAACACCTACATATGAGGAAACAATTTTTTTTTTCTCATTATAAGGATATCACCTGATAGTATAATTTAGCAGTGATAGTCTTGTGGTGTGTTTCTAGATCCAGTTGTGCAAAACTTTGAAGATGGAATCTGGTTAAGATTATTATCAAGGCTACACAGAAGATATCAGGAAGGCAAGTTCAGCTCGGGAATCCATGCAATTAATGTCCACTTCAGTGAAAATGAAAAGTGTTTAATCAAAAGCTGATTTTGATTCCTAAGCATTGCATTTAGTAAACATCTGAGGTGACATTCAAGACAATAGTATCGTTGTTTTGTTAAATACTACTAGTCAAAGAACATGTCATGACAATTCTTCACTTAATATTACATTACCAAGTTAACAGCTGTTTGGGGAAACTTCTACATGGAGAAAAATCGCTTGTTTTTCCTCAAATTCTTGGTGTAATTGAACAGTTTTTTCACTAATCTTCAGACAGCTCAGATATGCCTGGGGAGAGAGGAACAAAAAAAAAAGGAGGTGAGTCTCCATGTCATTGTTTTGGAAAGTCTCCTGCTAAAGAGAAATGTACAACAGGTAAATTTATCTCAGAGACAATGGTGCTGAAAATCTGAAAGCTATTGATGAATTTGAGTCAAATGCCCACTGTGAAGATGCAGGTTCATGACTCCAGAGTAGGAGCAGTCTCTGAACATCTATTATATCATGTTCTGAGTGCTCTTACTCTTACATTTGCTTTGTATGAACTGAAGCTTTGCCTAGATATTTGAGTCTGGAAACAGGGTCATCAAACCTCACAATTGCGAAATATTTCTTTTAATCTTCCTTTCATAGTTTTAGCTAGGTTTGTAAGCCTAGTAAGGAATTTGCATAATAATTTAGCCCAATTTCTAGTAAGTTATCACCGAGGGCAAACCAAATCCAGACTTTTACTCAAGTAAGTCATTAGCAAAGGTCTCTGAATCACATCAAGATGACTGGAATGTTTATATCTATGATATCCCTGCTTTACACAAACAATTACTTTAATAACTGTCTGCGATACAGCATACATTAATTTAATTAAGAGATAATATGAATCGAACAGCGCATTGTCACAGGATAATAGTCTCTCGCTTCTACATGAATACTAAGGGATTTGAATAAATCGTAAAGGCACACTGAAACATTTATTTTCAGAGGAGATGCTTCTCGTTATATGGTTCTTGTTACTTGGCTACTGCACCAGTATTTTTATGTAAATCTGAAGCTTGAGCTACATCTAGGATAATTTGGTGCTTGCAAAGTAAGGAGTTTAACCCTACTATTGTGCTTAGAAAGAAACACAGAATGTTTGTCTTGAGTGAACTCCAAGTTCTCATTTTTCCAAAAAGCTATTTCCCATTTTTTTACTTGAGTTTCCCTGTTGTCCTGGTTTCAGCTGGCATAGAGTTAATTTTCTTCCTAGTAGCTGGTATAGTGCTGTGTTTTGGATCTAGGATGAGAATAATGCTGATAACACGCTGATGTTTTAGTCGTTGCTGAGCAGTTCTTACACCAGTCAAGGACTTTTCAGCTTCCCGTGCTCTGCCAGGGGCATAAGAGGCTGGGAGGGGGCACAGCCAGGACAGCTGACCCAACCTGGCCACAGGGCTATTCCATACCATATGGCATCACACTCAGTGTAGAAACTGGGGGAGTTGGCTGGGGGGGCAGCAATTGCTGCTCGGGGCCTGGCTGGGCATTGGTCAGTGGGTGGTAAGCAATTGCATTGGGCATCACTTCTTTTGTATATTCTTTTATCATTGTTATTATTATCATTATTTTCCCTTCCTTGTCTGTCCTATTAAACTGCCTTTATCTCAACCCATGGGTTTTACTTTTTTCTTTTTTTTTCTGATTCTCTCCTCCATCCCACCAATGGGGTGAAGGGTGAGCAAGCAGCTGTGTGGTGCTTAGTTGCCAACTGGGGTTAAACCACAACACCCACTCACAGAAATTACTCTTTTGGGTCATTTCTATATAATAAATGTGGTCATAGTCTCGTCTCACTGATTCTGAACTTACCTGACTCTGGAAGATTTATTGAAATTTTCTATGGAAGATATTATCATAATTTAATCTTTTCCCTAAATAGCTCTCTTTAAACCTCAATGTTATTTTGGTATTATTTCCACCATGTTAGCTGTATTTGCTTCAGATTCTTCTTTACTGTGTCCAAATATATAGTGAGAAGATAATTGCTGCTTAGAGTTTAAGTATGTAATGATAAACAGCAAGCCAACTGAACAGTTGACAGGAGGGTGTTGGGGTTCTTTTTTTTTTTTTTCACTTTCTAATCACTTCTCAGGATATGAAACTAACATGCAACTGGCCTCACAAACTTCTCATGTTCCAGCATAAAATGGATTATTATTCTGGGCCACATGCTGAGCCTTTTGGAACCCTGCTTTCGAGACATTAGATAGCTTCTAATTTCCAGCCTGAATTAATTCCTCACCAACGTACACTGATTTGTTTTATGCCAGATCTGTCCTTCATTGTAAATCACTTTTTACTTCTTTCTCGTATTTACCCTGTGAAAGAACAATCAACTCTCTTCTCTGGCTCATGATTTTAATGGCATTTATTCTTAATTTATATCTGGAAAATAAAGATCTCCGTTCTTTCAGGATGTTGCCGTTATTTTAATAGCAATATTGAGTTTGCGAGCGTGAAGGTAGATCATATGTGTAAAACCTTTTAAAGCATCTTCCTCAAAGGAGTTTGACTCATATTGATTCTTTTGTCTCTTTTTGTTCTGCTTATTTCTCTGCAGTCTCCCATGGCTTTAACATTCCCTGCGATCCCCTCTTACCTACCCTTATTTCTACCTTTCAGTCAGTACATACCCTGCAGCACCTGTGCTCCACCACATTCATGTAATATTCTGCCTCATGTCAAGAAGTGGTAGCAGGATGTTACAATAAAACAAGCACAGTCAATACCCTAACTGTCATTAAAGGGAGCTTTTTAAGAATTAAAAAACCAATGCAATCAGTTAGCTCTGGGTCTTCTTCCTGTAGATGGAGTATACACAGGGGAAAGTACAGCAGTGAATGAGGACAATCAGATTAATAAGTAAAGAAAGGTGACATTATGGGCCTAAATTCTTTGCAGTATTAGAGTTGCTATACAGATGGTGTTATTCTGCATCTGCTCAGCTTGCATGTACACACTAGCTCCTAATTACTTCTTGCACAAAATTCCTTCCAGGCTGTTCTCCTAGGGAGGACTTGCAAAGGCACTTCCAGTGGGATTTTAACATCTAAATCCCTTGACTTTTTTTGAAAATTCAAAACAGAGTATCTGGCAAGAAGCTTTGGAGTAGAAATCTTCTAGAATACAAGGTTTCTAACAATTCCTTCTATTACTTGTGATTATTCTCCCATACTCTAGCAGATTTGTGTAACTACTTGATATCATTGTGTGAAATGCATAATTTCCTTTTATTTTTTTTTTCCTTTTATTTTTTAAGTTTTGTTTATTCATCTTCTTTGAAAAGCATCTTATTCTTTATGGTATTATATCACTTTAAAATTCAGAATCATCTAAGAGTCCTTTAATGGAACTATCATATTCTCTGAGTACAAGAAGCCAAAAAAATGACAAATCAATGTCTAAAGTACTTAAGATCTGATATGCAAAAATCAGCATGTAGAATTCAAATAACTCAAGAATAATCTTGGTAGGATTACTATTCTGATAGAGAATGTTATATGTGAAAGAGCTACATTTTAGAAACTGAGGTAAACAAATATACTTCACCACTTAAAATCTAGAGCAATACAGAGAAATTAAAACAGTAGTTTCTTACTCTGACTAGAGAAGAGCAGCTCCTGACACAGCATCAATTTTCCATTCTTGCAGTTTATCAGCCAGCTGCTGAATTGATTCTTTATGCTTTGGGTGATGCCTAGCCAGGGAACAGAGAAATGCTGCAGTACAGTTGCAAGAATGTCATTCTACCTTCTCTTCTGCTCATTCCCTGTCAAATATCCTGGCAAGCAAATTGACCATGCATTTTGGGATACGCCAACACACCCACAAAGGAATATAGTTCTGGCTAGGTTCACTGCAGGTATGCAGAAGTAACCCCAAGGAACTGTTTGAAAAATATGGATTAGCTTCTCATCTCAGTTTCACTGGTAAAATGTGAAAGCAGCTCAGTTATCATCACCAGATTTAAGCTAGTCTACATCACTGAGATAAATATCTTTATTCTGGATTCTTTCTGTCTAAGAATGCTCCATTACATTTTGTTATGAGCAGATTTGGCCCCCAAATATTTTCAGAAAGGCTTTGCTTATAACTGAGGTGTCTTTGTGTGTGAAGAAATGTGAAGTAAATAATGTAGGCAAAATTAAGTTAAGAATAAAATAAGAACTGTTATTCTCCTTCCTCCATGCACACAGTAGATTGAAAAAACCCAAAGATTTCTGATTTAATGTCATCTCCTTCAAGCATTTGTGCTATTCAATTAAAATGCATTGAGCAATAAAAAATGCATGGCATACGCATGACATATATAATAAAAGTATCTAAATAGGCTAATTGGAAACTTAGCTGTTACAATGACAAATGGCTCCATCTCTTGCTTTTAATTCATATATCATTATATAGCAATAGGGACTAATTTGTAAAATGCCTCGTAGGCTTTGATTGACATTTACTGACTGGCTAGCTGTAGCTCCCTTAATGATAGACATTTGCAACAGTCTCAAGGGTAGAAAGATCAGTATTATGCAACTTCTGACATAGCTTGCTTGCATGTTTGAGTCTATGAAGAATAATAAGTTACAGCCATGGAACTTAATGTGGATTACCATTCTCTTCCCAACTCACATGTCATTGGAAGGATTCACTTTTGTCAGAAATATTTAACCTCATTATAATTAAAGGCATTATCTTCAAACACAGGTTCTTCAATTAATGGTTTCAGTTTGTCAATGTAATTATTGCAATTGGTTTACTATGCAAATTCTGTGACTTTCTGAATTCATCTCATACAGAGGGTGTTAAGCCAGTATTATACTGACTGTGCCAAGCTGTTCTTTTCTTCCAAA
>VZTL01044684.1:5969-23698 GCA_013400535.1 Scopus umbretta | reverse complement strand
CTCAGAAGAGTTTCTTGGACAGGCCAAGAGGGGCTGTAATAAGCTTCCATTACTCAAGAGATCAAGGGATACTTTAATGTCCCCTCCTCCTGAAAGCCTCTTGGCTAGGCAAGACATACAGCCACACATGCAAATATTATCCAGAACGAGAACACGCAGTACTCGCAAGCTCTGGTTTCAGTTGAATCTTGGCTGGATTGTTTCTGTTTACTGCTGTATCCCAGTCTTTTGAGATGCAATACTAGCATTTATCAGTCTAGCCTGCTAAAAATCTGGTGAGAGTAAAACTAGAAAAGTGGACCTTGCACTGTTGTTATCCTTTGCGGAGCTCCACTGGCTCTGATTAATTGCTACTGGTTTACTTATGAAGAGAAATGCTGTGTCAGAAAGGTTGTTGGCTAAAGAAATGTGCTCGGACACCTTGTCAGAAAATCCTACTGCTTATGTCCTTTTGTAATGATGGGAGGCAGTGCTCCTTTGTTCTGTGTATGACTCTATACTTAATATCGAGCCCCCACAGTCCGTACGTCTGTTTCCCAAGTACTGTAAGGAACGTTGCCGTTGGCACATACAAACAGGTTTCAATTTCTGAAGCAGTGCAGAAAAACCCAGGTGTGTTGGGCAGCTACAGCTAATGCCTCTGCGGTCTGGAGGTAAAATTAGCTGCTCTGGGAGAAGGGTTTTCATGCATTACAGCACGAAAATGTGGAGGTTGACAGATAAAGCATTTGCAGTACAGTTTCTGAGAAGCACTCTNGCACGAAAATGTGGAGGTTGACAGATAAAGCATTTGCAGTACAGTTTCTGAGAAGCACTCTGGCTACATGGGGTAGAGGGATAGCTCAATTTAAGACGATTGTTTTCTGTAAGCTAATGGCTGCAGTTTTGAAATAAAACCTATTCATTTTGGCCTCTTGAAATTCATACTTGACCTGGACTTGTTAGGCCACAGAGCTGCTGCAGCTTTAAGCTATAGCTGGAGGAAAGCCAGAATCCAATTACATTTTCTGCCTAATGGGTCATAATTTATGCTGTGAAGAAGGCAGTGATGTTGCTGGGGGAAAAGGGCATTGAGCATGCTTGAATATGCATTGTGGAAGGCTGATTGTAAATGAAGATGAAAATGGGGGAGGTATGCTTTCCTTTCTCACTTGTTTAGTACCAATGTAATTCAAATCAGAAAATAAGTAGCCATACCGGACTATACACAACACAGGCCAGAAGTCCGGTCAGCTTTCATCTTGGCTGTCTAACTTGCTTTGCTGTGGTTGTTGATTCTCCCCTTACTGTACTAAAACAGGATTGTTTTAATAAATTCAGCACTTCCAAAATGGTACATTCCTTCTCTTTTGTCCATTAAATGCTATTGAGTTTCACTTCTGTAAATAAATGAGGAAAAAATTCAGGGTTTTTTCAGTAGCGGGACTCAAAATATAGGCTCCTAAGCTGTGCTTAGGTATTGAGGTAGGAGACTTGCCCTACTCCTCAGAGAGCTTCTCGGAGAGATTGGTTATTCTTGAAAGCCCAACTTTTAATTTAGATATCTAAATATAGATTTAAAACCTGAACTTTGGACATCTGTTGTCAATGTTGGCTTTTTTTTTTTTCTTACACTTTCTAGGTGAAGGCTTTTACAGCAGCAATTATCAGAGCCTCTGAACTTTAACAAACATTTAACTGTTCACCTGGGAGCTCTAAATGTGCCTTAATAAATTGTTCTCATTTGGGTGAGACTAAGGATTCTTGGTTCTGTAAATTTAATTTCTAAACAGGAGCTATCACTGACATGCCAAAGACAAGATCATAAAAGGCAGTTTAATTCATAATTTGAAAACACTGTAAAAAAGGTCCCATTATTAAAAAGTGCCTATTTTTTGCTGATGCCCCCAGCTTCTGGAGTGTTCATGTTGGAAAGTACTGTAATGTCATTCTGGAGTATTTGCATCACTGCACATTGCTGCAGCTGCTGCCCAAAGACATTAATTGCGTTTGTAATGCTCTGTATGTTCAACTCTAGTTCCATTGTAATGCAGAAGGATAAATGTTTTAGATGGTACTGCAAAGCAGAAACCTGGTCTGGAGGAACATCTGGATTTGAGACATTTCTGGTCTTTTTGTAGTACCTTTGCACTTGTTCCATACAGCAGAGACCTTCCCAGGAAGAGCACGCCAGAATATGATTCCAAATGTAAAATTCAGGTGTTGGAAAGATTTGTAGAAAAATAGCAACAAAAATGAGCCTATAAAAGTAGGCTATTTAGTCCTTGCTGCGCTGAATCTAATAAACCTTTAGCCTTTTATTATATTTGGCTCTTTGTACTTGCAGTTCTGTTTGGGATTGAATTATATGAAAGTGGCATAGTTGAGAGAAATTAGATTACCCAGAAATAAACCAGACTGAATGCAGGAGCTAGAAGGGCAATGTGTACTTCATGGAAAAGTACGAGGAAGGTGAGAGAGTACTCTCAGACAAGATGTGTGAGTTAAATAAAGGGAGATTGAAAATGTCTGAGAATCATTTTGACTTCTTTCAGCAACAGGATCCTCAAGTGTTCTCTCTGGCATTATTATCTAACTTGGATTATTTTTAAATGATTCCTTTGAGGCTGTGCTGGATGCAGTTGCAGGAAGCACAGAAGGTACAATATCCAGGCTCCCTCAATTCCAGAGAAGCATGTAATAGATGCTTCACTCAGGTCCATGGAACATCTGTTCCATCTCTGCTGCCAAAACACCTTCAGTCTCTTACTCAAAAATAAAATAAACTAAACAAACAAACAAAAAAAAAATCAAGAAAACAACAACTAAAAAATGCTAACATAAAAGCCAAAGCACTGATGATATACCATGAGAAGACAGTGGAAGAGACCGAAGTATTGCTAATATTTTCATCTTTGCAGTAGGAGGGAGTTAAGTGAAATGTGCCTGGATGAACTTGGAAGCATGTCTCAGCCCATACTGTGAAGGCAGAAATCACAAACTGTCAATAGTCCTTGTCAGTATATACTGGAGGAAATTTCCTTCCTAATCCAGGTATGCTCTGTCTGCCATAAACATCTCCGATTTGCTGGCTGTTTGGACTAGATTACTGACTTTGGAAGACCAAGGAGAGTAGGAGATTGAGGAAGATCAAGGACCCGGAGTATGCCAGTGACTCCCACTGCTCTGCATTTGTGATGGTTGGTAACTGGGGCTTGTATGACTATGATATCATATAGAGCAACAAGAAGTCTCCAGAGCAAAGACAATATGCATTTGCTGCTGGGATAGGCCTTTGAGCCAGTTGCAGTTTGAATTCAGAGGGGTCCTTACAGGCTGCTTGGTGTTCTGGTGTGCACACCAAGCGCGCTCCCTCGTATTGCAGCGTGGTAGAGATTTGAATGTAAATCAGCCCTTTCTGTATCATTCCATGTGGCTTTCTAAAGGTCTGGAAGCAACTCTGAATGTCAGCAACTTCTTTTGGGTCCTCAGGGGTCCATGGCACTGTACATTCAGATAAATACTGATAAAGAGCAACACTTACGAAGCCAAGAAGTCTTCACCCTGTGCTCTTCCGCTAGATGAGTAAAGGAGCCATGGGGATCGGAAGGCTGGCAAAGCTTTTTTGCTGAAGGCCACTCCTGTTGTCTAACCATCTTCTGTGTGCTCATTTCTTTTCCAGCCTCTCTACAAGTGGACATTGTTCCAAGCCAGGGGGAGATCAGTGTTGGAGAATCTAAGTTCTTCTTATGTCAAGGTGAGTGATGGCTTAAGTCATCAGTTGTCTCCATCTGGGTTTCCTGGAAAGGCCAATCAATGTATTAACTCTGGGGTAAAAGCTCCAGTGCCAGGTCTAGCTGCAAGACCTCTTGCTCTTTCTTTCTCATATGCCCTTATGGTTTATAAGACTGAGCGGTAAAGGCAGTACACGATGTTTACTGGAAACAGTAAATGCCTTCTTCCTTGAGAGCTGGCAACAGAAAGCAACTCCAGCAGACAGATTTTAAAATTAAAAAACAGGTTCTGAAGTGTGGTCTCTAAGCTTGAGCAATAGCCACAACAATGGCACCTTGCATCGTTCCACAGCTCTTTGATCTTTTCTATTTAGAATTAAGCCTGTTGTTTTTCCAAACTACTTCTCTAATCAACTGCTAACAGCAGTAGTGGGAGTGCTAAGTGATTGAGAGTTGTTACCTCTGCAACTAAGGGTTTTAATGCTGTTGAAAACATGCATTTCTTGTGACACAATTTACTGTTGGTTCAGGCCACCAACTGCCCCAGGCTGTTCTCCTGCACAATGTGGCGCACTGCTGACACAATCAATGAGCCCCAAAGTGGGTCCTACAATTTTGTGGCATTTTGCAAATTAGCATCCACACGTCCTCTTCAGAGGTTCTCCTGAAAGCAGCTGGCCTGGTTTCTAATGGGAGGAATTAGTATGTTGGAGCATTGACGTGATAGCATCCTGAAGCATGACACAGAGCAAACAGGTGCTATAGTGAGCTCTGGGAGCAAAATACCATCAGATGACCACACGTCCTCAGGAGCATACTGACTGGGACAAGTAATGAGGTCGTCTGATCCCAGAGTGCTTAATTGCAGAACAATTTGTTAATGCCAGTGCTTTAAAAATGAAAGTATGCTCTGAGCAAGTGCTGTTGTGATGATATTTGCATTCAGAAAACTATGGGATCAATTAAAGTCCCTCCAATGATAGGGGTTTGTCCCAGATAACAAAGCCACACTGAGGGATGCAGAGACGTGAGCTGCAAGAAAGAGACAGCCTGGAACCGCTTAATAACAATTCTGATATACACTGGATGCCGCAGGAGATTTAAGCTGATCAGTGCCAGAACTGCTGCTACAGCAATATCACCATTTTGGTATGCAAAGCAGCCCAGCCTGCGAATATGGGTATTTACTGGAAACATGATGGAGCTGAAGCAGGAAGAGGTTTTTATTTCTCAGGCTGAGCTGTGTAGTGGAGGGACTGGAACATGGGATCCCAGGATGCATGGAAGGCCATTGTGGGCTAAAATGAGTGTACCCCTTTAGACCATAAAACCAACCTAATATCGTTTTTGCAGGACAGCAGCTGACCATTCACAGTGCTGTGAGAGAGAATTTTCTTTGCTTGCTTCTCAGGTACCAGAAGCCCTTCCCCTGGGTCAGTCTTCTGCATAGTGCTACTGGTTGTATTTAATTCTCTCTGTGCAGATTTGTTGCGAACTCATTTCACTTCACTCTGTTTTCTTTTGTTGTCCCTAGTGGCAGGGGAGGCCAAATACAAAGACATTTCCTGGTTTTCCCCTAATGGCGAGAAGCTGACACCGAACCAACAGCGCATCTCAGTGGTGCGAAATGATGACTTCTCCTCCACCCTCACCATCTACAACGCCAACATTGATGATGCTGGCATCTATAAATGTGTTGTCAGTAGCGTGGAGGAGGGAGACTCTGAGGCCACCGTCAATGTGAAAATTTTCCGTAAGAGAGCGGCTCCGAGGCTATTTTCTGGTCTACCTTGCACATGTATGAGGCAAGATTAGGGATGCAACCATTTTACCTTCCTCTAAAAGGCTGTTTTTAAAGGGGAAGAAAGAGGGTGAAAAGAAAGGGGATGTTAAGAAGACGAAGCCTTCTCCTTTTTTGGTTTTGAGGGGAAAGTGGGAACTAGGACCTTGGCCTGTCAGAGCAGTACCAGCATGTCTACTGCCTAAATTCTCCTGAAAGACAGGAGAGCAAGGGGTAGAAAGAGAAGATTCTAGTGTGTCATAAATGGCTGGGAGGAGTAAGTAGAGCAAGCAGTTTTTGTGGATGACAGACATGCTGTGAGATAAGACTAGTCTTCAGTAAAGAGTATCACACATTTAGAAAGGTTATAATAAGCCAGCAGCATGTTGTCCAGCAGAGCCATGATAGCAGCTCCTTCCCTTCCTGCTGCGAAGCTGAGCAGTTCCACGTTCACATTTTCTCTCTGCAGTGTGGACAAATCAGTGAGCTAGGTAGATTATTGATTTGGCCCACTGATGTGCCTGGGCGGCAGGGCTGGAAAATGGCATTCCTGTACTGCAGTGCATTGAGTCAGGCATACCTTTATCTTCCCCTTGGGAACATGAGGATTTCTGGAGAACATGTCCTCTGGGGTTTCTTTGCTTTCCTCAGGCTTCAGTCAGGAGCACAGCTTGAGGTGTGCTGAGAAAGCTGCAGTGACTTTCTCCTTCCATTGTTTTCAGAAAAGCTGATGTTCAAGAATGCTCCCACTCCTCAGGAATTCAAGGAAGGGGATGATGCTGTGATTGTGTGTGATGTGGTCAGCTCACTGCCTCCTACCATCATCTGGAAGCACAAAGGCAGGGATGTTATCCTAAAAAAAGATGGTAAGGCAAAAGAGGTCTCTTGGTGCTTGTCCATTCAGGGGTCAAATGTCCATCTCCCATCAGGGCTGAAATTAGGCTCATACAAGGGGTTCAGGGGAACAAGATGGTGGTGGTTACAAAGGAGGAGAGCAGCAATTTGTACCTAACACTAGGTCTTAGGATGTGAATTTAGTTATTCAAGGTGCTGTGGTTTGGCAATGGCAGGACAATAATGTTCCCGCAGAAACAACCATCAGGCTTTGACACTGGAATAGGCCAAGGAATGCTACAAAAAGTTTTTAGGTAAAAGAAATGCCATCAGACAGAAAATCTGCTTGTTGTGACACTCTCCAGTCCTCCTGAGGAAAAGGGGCTAAAAGCTCCTTGCAAGAATCTTTCCCTTTCTTTCAAAATGCTGCAGCCTGTAATGCCCAGAGGGGCATTTTACTGGCAGAGGGGACTCCAGAGCCCTGAGGCCAGTTGAGCATTCATGCCTCAGCTGTGTTTCCCACATCTGCTTCTTGCGGGCACAAGGAAACTGTAGTAAGACTTGAACTCTGCCCCCGTTGGGCAAGAGGGGCAAGTTTCAAATTGCTTACTGTCTGATACTAATTAAATGTAAATGTGTGTGTGTGTGTATTTATCTGTTTATCTGTCTGTGTGTACTTACAGTATAAAGCACCAGAGCAGTTTGCCTGCTACCCACATCTGGTTTCTTTCTTGGCAACGTCAGATCCATTTACAGCAGCATCCCCATTAAATGATGGGAAGGGAAATTTTATTACACTAAGCCTTGTCTCAACCCAGAAAGGGCAAGGAGAGGAGAAGAACCTGTTACCTGCAGTGAGCTTTCATGAAGATCCTTGGATGAACCTTCCTTTTTGTCTTTTCTAGTTCGATTTATAGTCCTGTCCAACAACTACCTGCAGATCCGGGGAATCAAGAAAACAGATGAAGGGACGTACCGCTGTGAGGGCCGGATTTTGGCTCGTGGGGAGATCAACTTCAAAGATATTCAGGTCATCGTAAATGGTGAGCAGCTTAGAGTAAGGCTAGTATGGGGCCAGGGTATGTAGCACCTGCACTCTGGGCTGCTGATGGAAATGTTACTTTAGATTCACACTCACGATTTACCATCAGTTTACTAATCTTTCTCTGCTGTGTCAAATAAAAATGTCCATGAAATTGGCTGAGTGTTTACCAGATGTTTACAGGAAATTATCATGTCAAGAGAAACCTTAAGTGTCTCATGACTTAGAGCAAGGTATTGATCTTGTTGGGACTCACAAGTGGGTTTGTCCCCAGTACTGATTTTTCTGTGCGTCTCCCCGCCCCCTGCCCTTCCTTCCCTGTGCTGATTGCTTTGGAGAGCTTGTGCATCAAACCTGTTTATTGAAACCAGCAGGCGATGGCATAAGGGTTGCCAGTCAATTACTAGTGACATCTGTGTGTATCGCAGAGATTTACAGTGAGCCTTCCAGGGCTCGCTCTTCCTCATGTCTTCTGTCCTTTCTAACTTGAATGTGGATTCCTTCTCTTCTAGTACCTCCTTCTGTGCGCGCCAGGCAGAGCACTATGAATGCCACTGCCAACCTCAGCCAGTCTGTCACCTTAGCATGTGATGCTGATGGCTTTCCTGAGCCAACCATGACGTGGACAAAGTAAGATGCTGTGTGCAATGTCGTGATTGTGTATGAGCATGGATGTGTTCACCAAGGCCTGGAAAACCAGGCTGGAGGGAAAGCAGCATTTTAACTGGAATAAGGTTAATTATTTTTTCTCACAAGAGAAAGAATGGCCTCATAACGGAATTGTAGTTAGCTTCTGTTGTGGGCTAACCCCGGTAGCCAGCTAAGCACCACACAGCAGCCACTCACTACGCGCACCCCCAGGTGGGGTGGGGAAGAGAATCAGAAGGGCAAAATCCAGAAACTCATTGGTTGAGATAGACAGTTTAATAGATAAAGCAAAAGCTGTGCATGCAAGCAAAGCAAAATAAGGACTTCATTCTTTCCTTCTTCTTGGCAGGCAGGTGTTCAGACAGGTCAGCTGTCCCAGCTGTACCCCCTCCCAAGTTCTTGTATACCCCCAGCCTACTTGCTGGCAGGGCAGTGTGAGAAACAGAAAATGCTTTGACGTTGTCTGTATGCTATTCAGCAATAGCTAAAACATCATTGTGTTTTCAACACTGTTTTGGTCACAAACTCAAAATATAGCACCGTATGAGCTGCAATGAAGAAAACGAACTCCATCCCAGCCAAAACCAGGGCAACCTCCTGGAAAACCAAGAATAACAGTAAAAATAGCAATCTTACACTGTCCCATTGCATTCTTTGTCAAGCTGCAAATAGAGATGAAGCTTCATGCTGACCAGACCTGTCCCGTGGGTCAGTTTATTATGATCTGTTGCACTGGTGGGGAAACTTGGGCAAAAGTGGATGCTGTAACTTGCATTCGTCATGCCAGGGATCCGCATGTAAAGTCTTTCTCTTCATTTCATCAGGTCTAACTTTCACTGCCAGGCAGTGATGCAGGTATACTGTTCTTGAAATTATGTAGCCTTTGGTGAAGGTTATGAGGGCAAGTTCTAATGCTGAAAAAGCTGATGACAGCTTGGAATACTGCCTTGATATGCAACGACAGAAGCCACCTTCAGTGGCGTTTATAGCTCTTGCATATGGGCTATCATGTGTGTCAGGAGGTGAAAGGTTCAGCTACCGAGAGCCCTAAGGCAGGCAGGATTAGGAATAGATCAAAATGTAAGCTTTGTAGCGCACAGGGAAAGGAAAAAGTGGTGGTCCCTCTCAACCTGAGGAGTTGCAGTGTAGTAACACAGGTCTAGCATTAACAACAAGCCTAAAACAATGAGCCTTCTGAGTTCCTTCTCCTCCCCAACACAGCCAGTGTGCTTTGTGCCCTGCAGGGATGGAGAGCCAATAGAACAGGCTGATGATGAAGAGAAATACAGTTTTAACTACGATGGGTCCGAGCTCATCATCAAGAAGGTGGATAAGAGCGATGAAGCAGAATACATCTGCATCGCTGAGAACAAGGCTGGCGAGCAGGATGCCACCATTCATCTCAAAGTCTTTGGTAAACATGTTCTTACCATCCCCCCTTTCCAATCCAGTTGGCTATTGGTAGCTCACTAGTGCAAGTTGGGAGTAACCTACTTATCCCAGTTAATGCCTGATGTGGCTTATCCAGAGCTGCTGCTTCCCCAAGTAATGCTGTGCAGCTCTGCCATCGTGCTAAGCAAAACAGATTCTGTGTAATTGCCTGAAACGGGTGCCAGTTCCATTCCGCTTCCTCTCTGATAAAAGAAATTCAGTCCCGTGCAGGGGGTGGTGTGAGATTCACATGCTGCTTGAAAGATGTTCCAGACCCAGAGGGCTGAATCCTAATCCAACCAGAGCTGCTATTATAAGGGCTTTAGCACTACAGGGGGACTTGCTATAAGCTGGACAGGGACGTGAACTCCAAGCCACCACTGTGTGAATGACCTCAAGCTTGCAGGAATAAATCGGCAGCTTTCCTACCTTCCATGAATCTGGGAGTGTTAAGGAATATAATTCTCCCTGTCCCATCCCTCTGCAGCCACTTGACTAAGCTGCTTATCAAAAGGCTAATTTGGGGCAGAGAAAGTAGACAACGAGGTGGAAGACTTGGCTGGTAATCCCAGGGGCTGATCATTTGTACACTGTTAAATGAGTTCCACTTCAGATATACCCTCTTCTAGTCCTCTCTTGGAAGCCTCAGCTGTAAGAATGCGTAGAAGGGGTCTTCTAGGTCTGCAAGGAGGTACCCTCTTCTCAAATGGCACTCTGCTCCTTTCCCAATGTAGCAGTAAACTTGTGCCAGTTCAAAAGCCGTTTTTCCCCAGTGTTGCTTGTTTCAGACATTGCTGTTGACAGGCAAGCTTTATTCTGAGCGCCAGCTGAATGAAGGTTGCTTTTTCTTCTCAGCAAAACCCAAAATCACCTATGTCGAGAATAAAACAGCCATGGAGCTGGAGGATCAGATTACACTGACCTGTGAGGCATCTGGGGACCCAATCCCTTCCATCACTTGGAGAACTTCCACACGGAATATCAGCAATGAAGAGAAGGTATAACCCTTCCCAAAACCACGGTCTCATTTGCTGGGATCAGCGCAGCTTGTATCTGCCTGCCTCTGCTGATCCAGAATGCATGATAGCTGCACGCAGATGCACATGGAAATCATGGTGATTCCCCCTCTGTAGTGGGAACTCATGCAGTCCTGCACAGACTAGCTGCTAAAGGGGTCAGCTCCACAGCTGGAGTAATGCCATAGGTGTCCTTTTGTACAAAGAGCCATCTTGGTTTATAACAACCGCAGATACGCTTTTTAATTCCTGCTGGTGTCACTCTGAGTTGAATTACCTTGAAAAGCAGTAGGCCCTGGAACCTTTTCAGAGGAGTTTCTGAAGGGACCTACAGTTGCAGAAAGCTTGTGAAAGGGTTTTTTCCTTCTGCTTCCAAGCTGAGAGGTGGGAATGAGCACCCTGATTCCAGTGTCGTGCATGCTGTCATCATGATGATGATGATATGATCTCGGGGGGTGGCAGGTGGAGATGTGTGGGGTACTCTCTCTCAAAGATGCAGTGGACCAAAATGAGCCTGTTAATTCCTTCTTGTTCTTCTGTATTGTATTCTAATACTGCATGTACCTGAAGCACAAAAGCCTGACTGCCTTTGTGTTCACCTGTTTTGTTGATCACCTCAATACCATTTTGTTCTTGAAAGGCAAAAATAATTAGCAGTTTTTCTTTTAAAAGAGAGTGCTGGGTTGTTTTTTTTACTGGCCACAATTCCCCTTAACTAGACAAGACTAAGGTGTGCTGTATTACTGTAGATACTTCATAATAGTTGCGTAAGGTGATTAGGAGGCATAGTTTAGAGCTAAAGAAAGCCTAGACAAACGTTGGAGTAAGAAGTTATTGCTTATTAATAATCTAAGTAATGGCATGCTTCAAGGCTCAGCTAAACTTGGCATACCAGGGGTTCTGACTCATAGAATCACTAAGGTTGGAAAACACCTCTGAGACCATGTAGTCCAACAGTCAACCCAACGCCACCATGCCTACTAAACCGTGTCTGGAAGTGCCGCATCCACATGTTTTTTGAGCACCTCCAGGGTTGGGGACTCC
Source organism: Scopus umbretta (assembly GCA_013400535.1). Classification (NCBI taxonomy): domain Eukaryota; kingdom Metazoa; phylum Chordata; class Aves; order Pelecaniformes; family Scopidae; genus Scopus; species Scopus umbretta. The sequence goes on along the minus strand of VZTL01044684.1, from coordinate 12,190 downwards.
ACCGCCTCCCTGGGCAGCCTGTTCTGATGCTTGACCACTCTTTCAGTGAATAATTTTTCCCTAATATCCAACCTAAACCTCCCCTGGCGCAACTTGAGGCCATTACCCCTTGTCCTATTGCTGGTTACTTGGGCAAAGAAGCCAACACCCCCCTCACTACACCCTCCTGTCAGGGGGTTGTAGAGAGCGATCGGGTCTCCCCTCAGCCTCCTCCAAACTAAACAACCCCAGTTCCCTCAGCCGCTCCTCAGAGGACTTGTTCTCCAGACCCTTCCTTCTCCAGCTTCGTTGTCCTTCTCTGGACACGCTCCAGCACCTCAATGTCCTTCTTGTCGTGAGGGGCCCAAACCTGAACACGGCATTCGAGGTGCGGTCTCACCAATGCCCAGTACAGGGGCACGATCACTGCCCTACTCCTGCTGGCCACACTACTCCTGACACAAGCCAGGATGCTGTTGGCCTCCTTGGCCACCTGGGCACACTGCTGGCTCATGTTCAGCCGGCTGTCAACCAGGTCCTTTTCTGCCGGGCAGCTGCCACTCTTCCCCAGGCCTGTAGCGTTGCATGAGGTTATTGTGACCCAAGTGTGGGACCCAGCATTTGGCCTTGTTAAACCTCATACAATTGATCTCAGCCCATCGATCCAGCCTGTTCAGATCCCTCTGCAGAGTCTTCGTACCCTCAAACAGATTGACGCTCCCACCCAGCTTGGTGTCATCTGCAAACTTACTGAGGGTGCGCTCAATCCCCTCATCCAGATTGTTGATAAAGATACTAAACAAGGCTGGCCCCAGTACTGAGCTCTGGGGGACACTGCTTGTGACCGGCCGCCAGCTGGATTTAACGCTGTTCACCACCACTCTCTGTGTACGACCATCCAGCCAGTTTTTTTACCCAGTGAAGAGTACACCTGCCCAAGCCATGAGCCGCCAGCTTCTCCAGGAGAATGCTGTGGGAGGCAGTGTCAAAGGCCTTACTAAAGTCCAGGGAGATAACATCCACTGCCTTTCCCTCTCAATACAAAGGCAGCAGTTCATAGACTGTGAAAGTCTTAAAGCAACAGAGGTATCAACTGTCAGTCATCCACATAGCTGCCATTCTGCACTATAGCTTCCTAAATGAGCTTTTTTAATTGCCTTCATGATGTCAGCTCTTCACCATGTTGTTAATGTATAACTTGTTAATCAGGGTGCCAAAGTTTTCCAGCCTTAATTCTTTCTTAACATCTCTTGGATTCAAGAGCTACTGTAAATCCCTGCAATGTTTAGAGAGATTTCCATTGCCTTCAAAAGCTGTTGACTTGGGCTCTCACTACAGCATGACTGCATGACCTGCTTCGACAGGATAAGGTTATTCATGGTCTTGTCTCTGTCTGGGAGAGTGGTGGGGGAGGAGTTAAGTGCTCTAGTGCTTCTGTACTGGAGTTTGGATCACAGCCAAGGAAAAGACCTTTGACTGGGAGAAGAATATAAAAGCTGAAATAACACTAAATCAAGTAGAACTTGGTAGAAGAGCCTGTTTGCAGAGAGTCCCATCTGTCCGGCCCAATTAAACTAACAAGATCTCAGTGGCAAAACTGCTAACCATTTTTGAGACCCTCATATATCCTGTTTGATGCTGTTAAATTGGCAACCAATATTAAGGGAAACGTTAATACTCTGATAGTTTTTTACATAAATGGGGGGAATATCAAAGGTTTGAGGTACTATCATGTGTCTCATATACTGGTTCAAACCTTCAGGGCAAAGATATTTTTTTTTTTTTAATCCTATACCATGCTCTTTCTAGGCAGGGTTTTATTTCGTGTGTGTGTGTTTAGTTTTGTTTTTTACTTTTTCCCATTCCCTATCTTGTGCCATAAGTTTAGGTGAATGGTACAGATTTCCAGAAAATCCTCAGGTCAAAATAGCTCTGATAAACTATTACTTGTGCAACCAAATGCATATATTCAGTTTACTATCCACTTAACTGTTTCCGGGATAGCACAGGAAAATGGATGGTGTTTGATGTGGGACAAACAATGCTATTTTTAAAATTATCAAGCCCTACTTTTGAATATGCTCTAGATACTTAGATGCATCTGTTTTGCTACGTGTTGTTTACTTTTGTAATCATATTTCAGTACAGGTTTTTAAAGGTCTAGAGGTGCCTTAACTCCTATGAACATTTGGTACTTCAGAAAAACCTACCCAAACCCCCATCAAGCAAACAAAAAAACCCCATCTCTGGCTTAGAGGGTTTTCCCCACACCTCAGTCTTTGTCCAAGAACAGAGACAGTCTGACATGTGGACAAGGGGCAGGAGATCCTATAGTCAGAACACCTACAGTGACAGTGTCATGACTATTTCAACATTCCCACGCTTCCCTGAGAGACCTGGTTGTTATCCTGGCATGCATAGCAAAAGCTTCTCCTCTCTATGGCTATGCCTATATAACAATGCACATCTTGGACAAACAATCTTTTGCTTTTTTTGGTCTGCAAAGGTAAGTGCTTGTGACTGTGTTTTAGCAAAATCAGATGATTGGCAACTGTATACCAGCACAGATGAGCAGACCAAACTTCCCGATACTGGCATGGCACTAGTAAGCTTTCTCTTACTACTATGCTGGCAGCTTGCATTGTTCTGCCCTGCAGAGAGTGCAAATAAAATTTAAAAAAAAAAAAAAATTTGCTTATGTTGTTTACTTTGGTTGTGAATGTAGGAACATGCTACTTAGGAGAAACTTTTGCCCTGTCAGTCTGAGATTCCTGTCTATTGCTACTGCAGAACATAGCAAGAACTAACAGGCCTGGAAAGTCAGCAGCGTCATGATTTGAAATGGCTTGGCTTTATCTTTTCTCAAGTATTTATTGCTGTGCCATTGTAGGGAGGAGGAATGCTTTCTCTTTGATACCAGATGTAAAGCTGATGAAGCCAGTATGCCGTATTCCTCATCACCTTCAGTATATTTCATGCCCTTTTGAGAGACATGTTTCTTATATTGCTCTAGCAGAATATCAACTGTGATTCAGTAAATATACTTTTGATCTGTTGTGTATTGGTGTATACAAGTTTTACAATTTTAGTGCAGACATGAGTGTGTTTCCTGTCAGATTTTTGATGAGACAATCGCTAACTACTCTTACACACACACTTCCATGAAACAGTTGTGGAGACAGTCTAAGTTTCTTACCCAGCTCAGTGTGTGAGGAATGGGAGGGGTAACAGGTGATGCTTCTATGCAGGCCTTTTAACATCTTGCCAGAGCTGGCAGTAGGTATACCTGTGGCACAGGATCTCACTCAGTACTGCTGTCTGACCTCCCATGCTAGCTATCAAGACCTGCATCATGTTACCATTTTCTCTATGGCAAGTCAAAAATAAAGTGAACATTTTCTCACTGGAATGAAGGAAGCGAAGAAGAGAGGCAGGGATCTGCCCTGGTGTTCTTCCTCCTTTATCCCAATTATAGTTTAACCTGTATAGTGTTATTGAGTCTTCTCCACCAAGGCTGTCCCACAAGGTTCCCTGTTCCTAAAGTAGGAAAATGCAGAAGTCCGACTTCTGAATGAATCACAGTTTGAGAGGCCCCTTTAGCAGGTGACCGCTTGTCTGAATAACAGATGTCTTTTTGCTCACCCCTCTGACAGGTGAATTGCATCGCTGCGTTGTGCTACCCTGAGAACAGTCCAATGCATCCTTCCACTTGTTTTCTGGGTTACTGTTACTGAGCAGTAGCCTCTATCAACTCTGTGTTGTTGGCAGCTAAAGCAAATAGCTAAGTTGTTAAAAATTTAGAAATCTTTAGATGAAAACAACTTGATTGAGTTCCAGCAAGGTAAGGAGTACCCCTTTGCTAGGACATAAACATTGGGTTGCCAGTGTTGCAGCAGCATGCTAGGGCACAATAATCAGAAGATGAGAGGAACTCATTCCCTTGCACAGCTCACACTAGGTCAAATTTAGCAGTGAAGTAATGAAAAAATTAAAAAAAAAAAAAAATTGAAATGAAGAACCACCAAATACTCTGCTGATATGCAAATAAGCATTGTTGTGATACCTTCAGCAAAGTACTTCTAGATGTGATGCAGCAGATCTAACATTTCAAAATTTAACTTGTTTGATTTCCTGATTATTTTTTTTTCTTTTAAGTGGACAATATACCTTGAATACAATTCCCTGTCTTAAATTTGTGTTGTACTTTGTATCTCATGAGATGTACATGGGAATATCTTTGGATTTAATGATCCAGGGAATAAACTACATTGGTGGTTCCCAGGAACTCCCGTGTAACTGAAGCTGCTTCCGTTTAACAACCTGCGTCCAAAGGGAGGGGAAGATGCTAGCATGCATGAGGCTCTTGGTTCCCCCTCTATCCCCTGCATGGTGCTGAGTAGGGCTTGTGTATCTCTTTGTCTTGGTGAGGGAGAGTCAGTATGAAACTCTCCAGGATGGAGAATGTGATTCTGCCTTTTTTCCCCCACACCCACGAGTGCCATTACAAAGAAACATCAAACTCTAGGAGTCTTGGGACAGGCTTTTTTTCTACTCCATCTTCCTTTAGGTTGACAGGTGCTGAACACCAAAGGATAAAAAGACGTTTGGTTTCGTTGATTGGTGGGGGAGTTTGTTGTTTTTTTAGTTGGTTTGTGGTTTTTTTGGTTGGTGGTTTTGGTTTTCTTTGTTGGTTTGTTTTTTTAATTACTCTCTGCTGACACCATACTCAGCAAATAGGACTGAAAGGGGACTTGCATGGATCTAAGCAAGGCAATTCCCTGGCTAGCCTGGCTTGCTCAGGTACAGAGTATGACTGCTACATCAAAAAGGGATTATGCTGAATTATTATGGTTGCCTGTTCAGCTTTCAAGGAACTTGTGCACAACAGGATAGATATATGTAGAAACAGTCAGATGATGGGAGTGTCCTAGCCCAGGCAGGTGTTGGTGAGCTTCCCTTCAGGTGGCTTCACCTCAGGCCTCTAATTACAAGCAAATAACTTGCTCTTTTCGGAGACATTCTAAAATGTGGTAGTCTGTACCATATCTTAATACTTAAGTCTCATAACATTCACTAGAAGCACTGTGAAAACAACACTATGTTTTTTATTCTCATTTCCTAAGCTTTCATCTCCATTTCTGTAATGTCACTCTTGTGTATGCTGTTTTATCCACACGTCAGCAATGCTTGTGCCTCACATTCGATACTGCCATCGTGGCTGTGATATTAGTAGGCGATTTTTGACTCCTGAACTGAAATGGATCAAATTGCAATTGAAATAGAGACCAGAAGAAAAACACTCGAAGGATAAATTATAGGGGAGAAACAGCACCCAGCAACTTCGTTTTTTCTGAAGCACAGTGAATACGGCCCACGCTGTTGGTGGCTTTCTCTGAATGGGAAATATATGCTTATTGATAAGGTTTGTGCATGTTTCACTGGTGCCTGTTTTTTGGTTGTCCCAAACCCAGTAAGGATTGGGTACACACATCCCTTAGCACCATGAGCTGGACATTATCAGCTGGAAGTACAAGGTTCTGCCCTGCTGTCTCCTGTCCAGGGGGTCATAACTGTTTCAATGCTCTGTAGCTCAAGGTCTCCTTCTCCTGGCACAGTATGCATGTAAAAACATGTACAAATGCATGATCGCATTAATGGTATGAGTGTTAATGTTAATCAGTGTGTGCGGGTGGCGAAACAAACCAGTGTTAGAAAACCAGTTCCGTAACTGTCTTTGCAATTTAGTGACCTAGGTAATCGGCATCACTTCCCCAGTGTGCTGGAAACCGGTTTCTAGAAATGGTGAGATGTGTCAAGGGAAATAATCACTTGATACGTAAAAACAGAAGCAGTCTTTGGAAAAACAGAAGCAGTCTTTGGATATCATTAGCCTTTGCTTAATCATTTTAAGACCAATTTTAGGATGTTAAATTTTGAATGCAAATCTAAATTGAGGTTATATTGGGAAATGAAAATTGTGATCACCCCACACACATGAGAGACACAACTTGGAGCCTGCATGTGCACAGAACGCAATGTGGTGCATACCCTATGATACCTAAAAGCAACCTTTGATAAACTTTTATTGCTTTTTTTCTGTTGTCGTTGTGTTCTATATCTGTTCTCTCCAGGCTTCGTGGACCCGGCCCGAGAAACAAGAGGTATAAAATTGCCAGACCTTTAGCAGACTCCTTAGTTTTTGGTTTTGTTTTTTTTAAGCATTATGGATTAACAAATCTCTA
>VZTL01044681.1:0-16204 GCA_013400535.1 Scopus umbretta | reverse complement strand
AAAAAAAAAAATAAAAAATTTGTGTTATAATTTAAAGTAAAAAAGAAAGTTAAAAAATGAACTGGCTTTGGCAAAACAAATTGTCTTCAGATAAATGCATTTCCCTTATGGAATTTATAATGTTTTGGTTTGGAATCAGAGCAAAACTGTATTTTGAAATCTCAAAATCTTACTGAAGTGGAATTCTTGTTCTCCAAACAGCCACACAGTTTAAAATTAGGCCTGAGGAAAAATCTGGAAATATGAAATATGAACAGACTTTGGCAAGAAAGGTGGGATACAGCTCTTAAAGCAATTGTGAGGAAAGACAGAGGTACTTCTCTGGGAAAAAAAGATAATGTTTTCTGCTGTCAGCAATTGAAACCTCTTAATCAAAGCCCGAGTGTTTTTTGAATCTTTATATTGATTTGGGACTTTTATATTTTTTTGTTTATCTGTGAATGTCATTCAAAGAAATAATTGTTGCAAATGTTTGACAGTAGTAGCTGTTTCAGTGGTACATTTGAGACTGAGTAGTGTCACTGTCTCAAATAAAATGACGTGTGCTAAACTGGGTTGTTGCATTTGTGAGACAATGAAGGCTCTTTTCCTTATAAATTATGAGTAAACCAAGCATGAAGTTATGTGCCAGGGGCATGTATGTTCCTTAAATACCTTTTTTTCCATAGATTTCTGTTGATAAGTTTATGGAACTGAACTGACAAGTGTTTTTGAACTAGTTGAAGGAAAATGGAAAGAAATGGAAAAAAATAGAAGCAATCTTCATCTGTGTTTTCAAATTTTAAATCGGACTTTTTTAAAAAATAAAACTTAATCTTAGAGAGTTATTATGATATTTGTGTAATGGAGGAAGTAATTTGAAAGTCTAACAATTTTTTTTTTTTTTTTTTTCAAAAATTAAACTTCAGTTTGTGCAGACCGTTTTAGTGGTTGTTTTTTAGTTTTCTTCAATTTTACATCTGAACTGGTAGCTATTACCAAACAGAAGACAATCTGTACTGCTTTGGATTGTTTATTTGTTTACTGTAACAGAAATAGAAAATATAAATAATTCAATTAGAAACATTCCCTTGCACCTGGAAGTAGGACAGGACAGCAGCACATATTTCCCTTTTTAGCATTACTCTTTCTTTCTAAATATTTACATATTTTGTGTAGAAATTAGTAACTCCCAAGAGAAATTACTGTCTGTACACCGTGACATTGGAAGAGCTGATTTAAATCTCAAGTTTGTTTCAAGGAGAGAGTAGATTTGGAGGGGAAAAGGCAGCATCAGATCTGAGGTGTCTTCAACGCATAAGACTTGTGATCAGCAGCTATCGAGAACGTGAAACAGTTTATGTAGTGATTGCTTTTCCATGGACTCAGCAAATGTGATCCAGGCACTTGTACAGTGATGAGTAACAGTAGACTAAAGTCTATTTTATAGTCCTGTAGCAGGTCACAGAAGACATTCCTATTTCAAAGGATTTCTTGAGTAAAGAGTCCAAACTGCATCCTTTTTACTTTGGTTGTGTTTCTTACAGCCACAGCCAGAAGTTATTGCAGAAGATACAGCTAGAAGTTACTACTGCCAAAAGTATTACTGAAATTACTTCTAGGGAATATTCCCACCACTGGTTCTTATAGCAGCTGGCTTCTACCTTGTTTGCAATAAAAAAGCAGCTCTAATGCACTGGGGGACCAAACCCATTAGCTCTTACAAACTTCTTGAATTTACCCTCAAAGATGATCACTGAAGCTGGGAAGGATTTATAGATTAGTGAGGATATAGGCAGAGATTCCCACTTATGTCCACAGCCTCCTGAAACAGAATCAGAAGCTCTGATAGGAACTGTTTTATCAGATCTCCATCTCCCCACCTAGAGACCTCGCAATGGTCCACCCAAAAACTCAAATCTCCCTGATCCTGTTTCAGACCATTGCTCTGCTGTTGCAGCAAAACTTTGCAAAATGAGATTTCCTCAAGAATGAGAACAATGTATTTTTCCCCCTCATTCTTGATGAAGCAATAATGAAATACCTTGAACAGGTTCTTTTACTAGTAAATCTTGAAAAGATAATTTCATTTTCCTGATTCCAGTACCTTACAGTGCTAATTTAATTTAGGGATGAATGGTTTTGTATAGATATTCATCCTTTTTTCTTTTTAGAAAAAAAAAATCCACACACAGAAGAAAATTAAATCTCTCTGGATTTTTCAAGAACAAGATTCCCATTGTGCAAAATCTTCATCAGAATATCTCATTAGATGGCTCAATCTAATGCAGAACACTTTTTAACCTTCTGCTGCACAGACTAAGTGATCAGCTAGTTGCAGGATTTCAAACACTTTGCTTAATCATATCTCATAATCAGTTCTTAATGATGGGAGAGGGAAGTGGAAAGACATTCATATTCTTTCCATTTCCTCTTTGAAATAGTTTTGACTGACCTTTCCTAAACGACTCTCAGATTAGATTCCTAATAACTTCTAATTAATATTTTCCACATGATGATCTACATATGAAATCTGATGTCTTACTTATTTCTAATACCCAGCAATTATTGTATCTAGTCACAGTTGTTTTATGAACTTGACTTCAGCAGTGTATGTGAGGTTTTCTAATTTTTTTTTTTGTAGGAGCTGCAATATAAGTGCAAAATACTATTGTAGAAAAAATTAAGATATAAACCAGTGTTAGATGTGCAGCGTGTATTCAAAATATTCTTTGCTATGATAGTAAGATTAATTTTTAACAGACTTTTGCTGAAGAGTATTAAAGGTTATTATGAACGAGTCACACTGCAAAAACTGCAGAGATAAATCTCATGCTGTCTTGCATCATCGTTGAATGTTAAGTTTAAAAAAATGCATGTTTATGTTGGCAAAGCATTTATAATTTATCAGTAACAACGTTGTTTACTGCACAATCAAAATTATAACTTTGCATAGATTTGACATCTAATAGTAGGTAACTCTGTAACAACAAATTTCTTTTTCAAGACTTAAGGAAAAGACAAAGTTATATCTGGATACAAAGTAGGCCTTTTCCTCTCAAGTTATTCTACGTGAGTGCAAGAGTTCCCAATATTAACAGGGAAATCTATGATTTAATCTATTTTGAGTTTTAGCTGTTTCCAATGAATCTTTTATTCTAAAATATATTATACATGTACATAGTTGAGGACTGAGATATAATGATATATAATTTTCCTGGGGTACACTCAGCAGTGACATGCAAAAGCCCTCTCAGCCTGAACCCGGGCTTTTGACAAAAAAAACAACACGATCCAATAAATTTGAAAGTGGAATAAATTGACATTCATAAAATTTGAATGGAGAAGGACTTAAAAGAAGAACTTTTTGCACAGTTAGAAGTTTTAAAGACACTTCTTTCTCTGGTTCAGACATTAGGAGATTGTTGTACGTGACTCAAGAAGTTGGCAAGTTTGATGGTTTTGTGATATTTTGTAATAAATGGTATTACAAAATGTTACCACTGTAATTCACAGACAGTTAGAGAGAAGCAACTAGGTTGTTGGTTTTGGTTTTTTGTTTTTTTTTTTTCACTATTTAGCGCTTGCATTAATTCACCAACACAATAAAAGTTCTGTATGGAGCTACCAAGTAACCTACTACTGATATTTTTTAATTTTTTTATTTATTTATTTTAAACCTGACTTCCCAGTGCTTACCTAAAAACAGTACTAATTTGAGAGTTCAGAGATCCATAGTGCTCACACCAAAAATAATACTTATATGGAGTAGGACTGCCAAACTACTCAAATGCTTCCTTTTTTGTTACAAAATGATTACTATTTTAACAGTGCTCTTAACTGTATGTGTCAGGAGTATCGCTATTTATACCATTCTAGCAGGTGTTTGTATTTTTACATCCACAATAGTAATTTAATAGATGGCAGAGTTTGCAACAAAACACTTGCTTCAGACTTTGATCAAATCATTTCTATTCACCATTTGTCAATTATGGGGATTTTTTTGAATTTCAGCAATTTCGATCAAGATGCTTTTGGAGCTGAGTTGAGACATTTAAACCTTAGACTAAGACAAATGTGAATTACTTCTTTGTATTATATTCTGTATAGACACTTTTTTTCTGAAAGTGTGGAATGAATCTATTAGAAGTCTTAACTCGAGTGTAAGGGTGGTGTGTATACAAGCAAGAAAACATCTCTTTGTATGTACATATTCAGAATTTCAATACCATTTAAAGATGTATAACTATCATATGAGCTCACTCTTGAAGTGGGTATCCAGGATAGCTTCTGAGTATATTTCAAACTATCTGTTCTATAATATTATTCTATCCCAAAGATACAACTTAAGTTTTCTCTTCCCAGCACTATTAAACCACAAGTTGTGTTTTAGGACCATTTGAACAAGCAATTAAAACTCTCCCGTAACAGTAACCTGTCATGCACATTTTCCAATGTCACCAATCTCTATGAAATTTTGTGTTGTTGCAACAAACATATCTCATTTACATTGGATAGCTTCTCTGTTTTTTCCAGGATTAGTAATACTTAATTTTGGAAGAAGCTGTCCCATGTCTTTTATGCTACATATAGCAAAGTTGCTAGTCCCACAACATCACAGGGGATGTCTAGTTCTTCCTGCTTTCTTTTCAAATGCAGCACACAGAAAAACAGTGACTATTTCTACCTTTATAATATTATCACCGCACTTATTATAAGTCTGAACTTCATTGACTTACTTGATAAATACACTTTATCAAGTACCTACATACTTAAATATACTAATTCTTATTTCTTGTTCTTGTTTTTCTGCACATACTGGTTTTTGGCTTAAGTATTAGTTGTTTAGGTGGTTTTTATTTGTGCTTGTTCTAATTATTATAGCTTCACATTTCATGCAGCTTTAGATATAATTCTTTGAACAACGAGGTGTAGTTTAATGTCTGTCTTATTGGAAAATCTAACTAGCTTGCCATTCTGTGTCCCAGTTCCAGTTTTTTAGGCAGTATAAACTGAACTGATACATTTTGCTCAATTCTTGAAGTCTGGGGAATAAATATCTGTGTAATTCTTCTGGGATACACATGCATAGGCCCCTAGATGTGGTAGACTCGAGCACTGTCAGCAATGACAGAATCTCCAAATTATACAGTTGCCAAAATTAAATAAAGCTCTGAGCATGGAGGGACCTTTTGTTTTTTCTCTCCCTATTTTGGAGAGGAGGAGTGGATGGTCACATTTGGAGACCCATAACTTAACTATTGGATGCTTTCTCATGGAAAGAGCAATAGATATTCCTTGTAGTGCGGAAGTCTTCCTTAAATTTCAAGACACCTATTCAAGCTATGATAGCACTTAAATGTCTTCAAAACAGTTCTGATAGTCTCTTTTTAAATATGGAATAACCACATTTTTTTCTCTAAATATATTTTGGGAATGGCTTATTAAATGGAAAGTAATACCTGTTGAGAGTATCTGCCAGAAATACTGTCATGGAAACATACACATAAAATCTACTTCCTAAGCAACAACATTAATACTGGGAAGGCCTTTAGTTTTGATTAGACTGGTCATGGTAAGTTCACTGTGAGTATATTCAGTTCCACATAGTAATGAAAATTCAAAGTTTTAAATTAAAGCTCTTTATAATGTATAGCTAAAGCAGGTAATTTGCAAAATCAAATCCCAAGCAACAGGTTAAAAAAAAAAGTATTGCTGGCTCAGAATTTCTGCAAAATCTGTGACCTTTGAAGTCCTCAATTACTTACTAGAACCTGAATTTTCACCTCTGAATTTCTTTACTGAGCTTACTTAAGAACTTATAGCAATCCCTCAGCTAAAGGTCACAGTGTTATCTGGTGTTATCTGGGGTTTTATTATTTCCTCGTAAACTATGACATTTATAAAATGTCAGCATCTGAGGAAATGAGGCCTATATGAACATGGAGGAAGGATAAACCTGCTTACTTTGGCAATTCCATCAGTGGTGGTTCAGAGTTATAAGCATAATCACAACAAATAATACAGCATTCTCTATTGTTTACGGGTATTAGTAGTTGTCTGGGTAGATATGCATGTTAATACACGTAGGAATAAAAATTAAGGTATATCATACTTTGTTTCGAGTGATTGTGCCATGCTCAGTGACCACAGAAAGTTCTTTCTTGTCAGAACGAACAATAAATTTAGTTCCTTAATTTTCCTCTTCCTAAACCTAACCTGGGGTGATCCACACTCAGGTAACTCTTTTTGCTACCAGAGTTCAGAGAAAAGTAGATCTTTCTTATACTCAGATAACCCACAGATTACTTGGAAGTGAAAGAAGGGTAGTTGTAATGATAGTAAGATAGCAGAAGGTAGTATGTCAGATAACAAAAGAGGGACAGCAGAGGAGCAAGAGTAAGCAACATCCCTGGCTGAGGCAAGCTGCTTCCTCTTCCTGCTGTTATCTATTTCTCTTGCTGCTGTCTCAGCCTGCTGCTCTTTCAGGCTTGATTGCCTATTGACCCTCCATCTGAAATGGCAATTTCTGTTTCTGTGAAGTGAAAAAAAATGCTAGTGTTTTCTAATCTCTATGTGCAGGCATTGAGTGATAACACACAGTGATACCAATGAGGCATTGGACATTTGAGATCAAACCCACCTGTATAAAGCAATGGAAATCCACTGCCTTCAATTTTATTTATTTATCTGTTTGTTTTAATTTATAGCAAGGTAGGGATCAGCTCAGATGGCTAACCTGTAACTGTTTTTCCAACTTTGGCTTGGTTAATTTACACTAACCCTTGATTCTGAGTCTTCTGACCTCTGATAAATACCTACTGAAATCAGAGGGATCCATTTCAAAAAAACATCAGAAATACAGAATCATAGAATCATAGAATTGTTAAGGTTGGAAAAGACCTCTGAGATCATCTAGTCCAACCATCAACCCAACAACACCATGACTACTAAACCATGTTCCAAAGTGTCACATCCACATGTTTTTTGAACACCTCCAGGGATGGTGACTCCACCACTTCCCTGGGCAGCCGGTTCCAATGCCTCACCACTCTTTCAGTAAAGAAATTTTTCCTAATATCCAATCTAAACCTCCCCTGGCACAACTTGAGGCCATGACCCCTCGTCCTATCGCTGGTTGCCTGGNAAGGGTGCACCCATCCACACCATGAGCCGCCAGCTTCTCCAGGAGAATGCTGTGGGAAACACTGTCAAAGGCCTTACTAAAGTCCAGGTAGGTAACATCCACAGCCTTTCCCTTGTCCACTAGGCGGGTCACCGTGTCATAGAAGGAGATCAGGTTGGTCAAGCAGGATCTGCCTTTCATGAACGTATGAGATAAGTTTGTCTATATTTGGACTTCTCTGGACTCCTTTTATTGTCAATGGAGATAAACAGGGACAGTGATTTACCCTTTTTCTAAAATTGGTATTTAAACTATGATGTTGTTTTTCTTTTTAAAATTTGTTCCTTTTTCTGTTAACCAGCTGCAATTGTTAACTTTCATTGAGAAGCAGATCCAGGTGTGTGGTTACTATAAAGGCACATGAAACAGAATAAAATGGACTCGGTATCTGTTGCCAGCAAAAGGCAGCTAAATATCCTCCAGGAAACACAGGCTTCATTTTCTTCACACCTTGCTGATTCAACAGATTTGTGTCTCCAATTTGGTGCCACTTAAATTGCATTTTATGGCTTTCATCACTTTGGATTTTTATTTTAGGAAGTGAGATTCTGATCTCATTGTCATCAGTATAAAATCCATTGCAGTTAATGAGTTGTAAGGAAATGGTGTATGAGCGGTCAGTGTTGGCTATTAAGAATTGGGTTGAATATCTACCTATACTGTCTCTGCTACAGTGTCATTGTAATGAGATACTGAGAAAAATACAGATTTTGCTTTGATACTGATAAGGATGGTGTAGTTACGCACCTTTCCCTAAATATATATTTTTTGCTGTTTGAATATAGTGGACATACTGTTATGTTTGAACAGTTTGCCATGGTTACCACTAAATGCACAAGTTCTTTTACTTGTTACAGCATTATCACATTGTATCCATGAACTGATAAGGCGACTTCATCTTCAGAAGAAGCAGATCCTGTAAAGTGTAACTTGGCTTTTGAAAAGAGCATTGATTCTCAGCCATTTCCTTCCTTTAGTAGATGTGTATAGGAGAGGAAATAACTCATTATTTGCAATACAATAACAAGGTTTAGAAACATTTTTCTTAACAGAAAAAGTGATCACTAGAGATGGTGGAAACATTTCAGTATTTATTACTAGTATCTATGATCATTCTCAGCCTATTTTGATTAGTAATCAGGTTGCAGTATTCTTGAAATTTAGTTTACAGATCCTCTTTACATAGCTTGTATGTGACTTTGGACCGTATAGGATAAAGTGTACATTTTGTGTTGTGTAATTGATAGCATACATCATTTAGTGCTGCTTCTGCTCTCTGCTTCAGGACTTTTAAAACTGGAAAATAATATAATATTCAGCAAGTCATGGTACTTTGAAGAAAAAATGAAATACATGCTTTATATCCTGGATATGTCAGGAAACTGGACCTTTTCCTGAACACAAAGTTATCATTTATATCACCAGGTTTAGAGATTCCCCATTCAATTCCATAAATCACACTTAAAAAGATTAGCTCACTGAGTCAGCCCTTGTCAAATGTCCTTTGAAATGGTTCTGCTGATTTCCTTGGCACAACGGAATTAGCATGGGTTTTAAACAACCCATTGAAAAATCAAAGAAAGTCTGCCTAGAAAGGCAGGTGCTTGGGATCTGTAGGGATCTGTATTCTCCCTAGGCCTTGGGACACCTGGCTTAGGTTTTCAGTTATTTGGCTAGCACTGTGGAAGGAATCTGCACAAGTCCTATAATTTCATATTTTTCTTCCTTCCCAAAGCAGCACATCGTGCAGCTGTTCTAATGGTGTTATTGTCATGGCACCACACCTGAAAATTCCAATGGTGTTATGACAGTTCTCATGGAAAGTGATTGCTGCTAGCGTGAGACTCACCCCTTCTTTCCCTTTTTCCTTACCTTTTGGTTGTAGCATTTTGTTTTACACTACAGGACTCAATGATACACGTGCACAAAGTTAAAACAACAATCAGTGTATAGAAACTGCCTCTTATAAAAGCATTCTCCAATCACTGCTAATAGCATTATAAACAGGAACTACCCACAGGGAATTTCAGTGGGTCCTGATGAAAACTATATAGCTACTGTAGGAGAAATATTATGAGTGAACCACCTGCTACACTGGGGAGAATGCCCAGAGAAGACACTCATCTGAAGACCCCATCACTTTCAACTTCCTTTGCGCATCCCAACCAAATATATATATATATATATCCCTAATTTGATATTCATCTTGACCCTCCAAATTATTTCTCATGAGGATCCAGGGGAAAGAATCAGAATCAAATCGTCTCAGACTCTTCCATCATTATTCTATTTAAGTGAAGCTTGGATTTTGAGTGCATAAGTTTAAGTAGCTGCAAAAACTATACAGAGAGGTATTATTAATTCAAAATGTTTGATAAATATTTTCATCACATATAGCTAAGAGAAGTTTATTTACAAACAACTGATGAACAAAAAGAAGGAAAATAATTTTGTTTGCTATAAAATAAGAAAACAAGAAGAAATGTACATTGTAACTGCATATGTAAATCTTTAGCTAAGGCTCCTCAGAATTGGGATTTTGAACTGTTGAAATATTGAACTGGAATTTGAAAGTGTCATTAAATACTTGAGAAGTTCTTGAGTTGCTTTTCACACAGACTTTTTCAGACTTATTAGCATAGGGTGTATGTGATTTAATTTCATAGCATGCTAGTGGAAGTGCTCTTTTTACCTTCGATAATCAAGGATATTTAAATAAATGACATGTCATTATGAAGTCCACTAGAAATAAAGGGTTAGAAAAATAAAACCTTCACAGCCTCACAAAGAAAGAAATGAATTAATATCAGTTCTATGCCTCCAGCTCCAGTTACTTCATTATGTGGGAGAGAAGTTGGTATACCTGCCATCTGTTAGCACTTTTTCATCTATGTCCCATTCTTGCTCATGCTGCTTCACCTGTGAGCTGAATACTCACAAACTCAGTCTGTTAGTGTTACATGACTATATCCTGCTGCAATAGCAGGAGATTTTTGAAATCTCTTTGTCCAGCTTCTTAAAAAATACGAATAATTTTTAGCAGCTCCCACACTTTGTCAGGTTTCACTGAAATAATTCACTCTTTCTTTGATTCACCTCAAAGCTGCTGAAAAATCATCCCAGACAAACACAATGTCATAGAAAGACCTGGAAATGACAACAGAATTAGATTGTAGAAATAAGAATGAATTGTTCTGGAGTATAAGCTATTTTATGGGCAGAGCCATTTTCTCAAGACAAGGAATGTGCCCTCTAAGTATGAAGAATATGAAAGTCAATATAAAGAAAACTGAAGACTTAATGAAGAGTCCTTTGTGTGACTTAGATCAATTATTACCAGAATATGAGACACAAAGTCATATACATATATAAAGAACTCAGAAATTAATGGGTACCCTGAATCTTTTGACTGAAGAGAATAAATAAACCTGAGGGGTGAAAAAAAAATATTTTAAAAAAAGGTCTACTGAGTGTCTTCTATACTTGTAAGCTTTTTGGGTTTTTTTAAGAGATCCTAAATAATCTGTTTGTAAAAGGGTATTGTGCTGATTTTGGCTGGGATAGAGTTAATTTTCTTTGTAGTAGCTAGCATGGGACTAGGGTTAGGATTTGTCCTGACAGCAGTGTTGATAACACAGGGATGTTTTCGCTGTTGCTGAGCAGCGCTTACACAGAGCCAAGGCCTTGTCTGCTTCTCACCCCACCCCACCAGCGAGCAGGCTAGGGGTGCACAAGAAGTTGGGAGGGGACACAGCCAGGATAGCCGATCCCAACTGACCAAGGGGATATTCCACGNACAACACTTTGCTTGTGTGCTTGGCTTTTGCTTTGCCTATTAAATTGTCTTTATCTCAACCCACAAGTTTTTTCACTTTTACTCTTCTGATTCTTTCCTGCATCCTGTTGTGGGGGGAGTAAGCGAGTGGCTGTGTGGAGTTTAGTTGCCAGTGGGGGTTAAACCACATCAGTCCTAGAAATTGCAGGAAAACAGGGCAGAAAGAGACCTTCAAAGATCATCAGGAGAATTCTCAGGCTCTAAAGCAGGCTACCACTCCTGGCTGAAGTTTGTCTAATTTGTTCTTAAAGCTCTTCAGTGATGGAAGCTTCAAAAGCTTCCTGTGTAAATCTAGTTTAATGCTTCACGTGTTCATTTCTCCCTTTTATTGTACTCTCTGATAAAGAGAGATGAGAAAAACTAAGATACTTTCTTATTCTTGTGGGTTTTGTGTTCTTCTTAGGTTTTTTTGCTGGTTTCCATAGCTCTAGTTAAGTGCCCACAAATTTCTCTCATGAGAGAAAAATCAAGTACCGCTTGACTGAATCCAAAAGAGGATGCAACTAAGAAGATGAAGCATAGAGTTTGTATAAGCTAAATCTCAGTATAGTTAGAAGATCTAGCTAAGCTGCAGCTTTATATTGAAAATGGGACTTTGGAAAAGGAAGTTAGAGCCACCTGAACAGTTTCAGTCAGACTCACTTTCTCCTCTAACATCATAAGCATGATATGATTTAAGAAAATGAAAACTGAAGTTTGGCTTTAGACATGCAAAAAGAGGATATGTATTAAATGTTTTCTGAATTGATTCTTACTGTTCTTTTCTGAACCATTTGCACAGTCCTGGACTTCCCTCCACCTCCTACCCCCACCCTCCCCAAGAGTACCTTAGGAATATTTTTTAGTCTATTTTCATTAAGGAAGAACACAACCATTGATATACCCATTTGCCTCTTGTTTTCCAGGACGGGACTTGAATTATCCTGTCTGCCTTACATCTACCAAGTACTGTTACCACAAGCTCAGAAAAGATGCGGAGGCAATCAGTGCAGGTCAAGTCCAGTAGTCATGAACTTGAATTCTCTTTCTCTCCCCTCTCCTGCCTCATCATTCTTTTGTAGCTTATCCCAAACTTGTGCTTCTGTTCTTTGCACATAACCTCTATGACCACTACCTTAGATTTATAAAAATGTTTTAACTTCTTTCTTGTCTGTTGTATCAATTATTTATTATTATATTATTCATATTGTTGTTGATATTATTATATCAATTATTATGTAAATTATTTCAAATATGCATGACTTTTTTCTTTTCCAAACTTCTCTAACAGAGACAAATAGAATGCTTCTTTGGAACAGAGAAATCCCTCTTGACATCATTTCTTAGCTGTAAACCCATGCTGACATCCTGCATACTCAAGCCTGTAAAGAACAAATAGCACCATAACACTGATCACTGTCTCCACATCCAGGGAAAAGTAAACAGCTGGGGCAAAACTTCAAACCCAGTGACCTATTGTGAATTCTGTTGAAATTGGTTTAGAACTTATGATCCTTCTGTCCTTAGATGTTCAGAGAGGGATGCCTTTGATATATAGCGCTGATAAGCAGCTTATTCCATTAAGCTGTAGTGATTCTAGCTTTCATGCATCATTTGGCAGAGAAGATGAGAATTTGCAGAAGTAATAGCTAATGTAAAGTGTATTAGGTCGCAATGAGTTTAGACAGGTAGGATATAAAGTTTATGTATTAAGTTATAGAGGGTCTTGCACATTTTATTATATGTGCACAAAAGAGATCTTTTTGGGTTGTTTTTTTCCACATCAAATTTTAAAAATGCTAGGACCACTGTTTCCAGAGTAGGCTGTATCCTCTTAACAGAGGTTAGGATTTCAATTTCAAATAAATATTCTTACACACGTCATAAACGTTAAATTGAAATTGGAAGAAGAACAGGAAAGATGTAAGCAGAAGCATGAGGAAAATAAAATGGTAGTTGACTCAAATAATAGTTTTACTAGTTTCATATCCTGCCTAATATCTTCAGACATAAACACACAGACACAACCTTAATGCTTAATAAATAATGCTTCTGTGACATTTTTTTCCGGGCGCTATTTCAGGAGCTTTTCAAATTCTCACCCTGCTTGCTGAAGTTCACCCTGAAGAGGGATTTCTTCACCATACATTTCTGCTTATGAGAGGATGGGAGGAAAGCATTGCAAACATCAAGAAAGTACATGCAATTGCATTTTAATTAATGGCTTTGATATCCAAGAAAAGACTGGCAATAGTTAAATAATTTGTTGCACAGTGAGTTGTGAAAGTGACTTGCAGTGACAGAATATATTACAGCCTAATATAATATCCAACCTTTTTGGACATATGAGCACTGAAGTGATAGATATTTCATTCCTGCTGCACTTTAATGCATCCATAAGTTGATGGCACTTGTAAGCAATAATCTGAATTGTCTATCAGAAGAACAATTTACTATTATTTACAAAAAAGGGAATAAATAACCTAGGTTGTCACTATTTCTGTAATGAAATAAAGTGACTATGGCAATGTCTATAATGAAGGAAAGCGTAAGCACTGTTTTAAATTGTCGTCTTTGCATAGCTGTGCATAGGAAGTTGTTTTTCATGTTAGCAATATGATTATCTCCCACACTTCAGAAATGAGATATGAAGAAGAAGAAGAGGGCCAAAACCTGCATTCTTTTATACCATGCCCTTAGAGGAAATTTGGCTTAACAGAATTTCAGGAATAGGCCTCATTTATTTTTACTAGTGCTGACAGTTTACTGGAAACCTTATCCACTTTCAAAATGTGTTTCAGCTGCACCAGTAAACAATCAATACCTTTTAAATGTATTTGAAAATGAATTTTGTCCCCTCTGCAGCCCTACAATAGAGGAAAAAAAGGAGGAAAAGCATGAGTGAGTGAGTGAATGTGTGTGTGTGTGTGTGTGTGTGTGTATCATTTTGGTAACTGAGGCACTCGCCTGGGATGTGGGAAACCCAGGTTCATTTCACTGCTCAATTTGTTTTGGAGGGAAAAGTTCTCCTTTAAGACCATGGACATAACACCAAAACAGATAAATTAAGGGGCCCTCCTACATGAAAAGGCAAAGTGGATAGACAGCTTGTAAAAAGCATATGCTTCTTTCATCAAAATTTAGTCAGAAACTTCCAGTCGATTCTTATTTTTGCCATATATAAAACAATAGAATACTTTATTTCTTCCATAAGATTTTATTTACAGCAATCCTAACCATTGAGAATAAACATGTTTATATTGAAATGTTGTCTTAAGTTTTTCAAAGGTCTTGGTCATTTGTTTAGAATGACCTGCTTATACTTCATCTTAGCACATGCAGGTGTTGTTTCAGATCTCAATTCTCTATCCCCTTTCCTTCTACCACAGTGTATCGTATTTCAGATAGGAAAAGTATGAAATAGCTCTTTGCTTTCAAACTAAGGAAGAAATTTGCAAGTGGTCACAGAATTCTAGTGTTGGAACCTTTTGTTTATGCTTCCCTTTTTAGATGACCAGATCATTTGAGGTTAGCAGACAATGGTCGCTTTTTTTTCCCCTTGGAAACTTTTGATCACAGGGGAAATACACAACAAAGTACTGTTCTGAAAACTGGTAAGGTCTATATGCAGTATTAATAAATTTTGCTTTCTACTGCTTTTGCTGCAGAGTGTACCTTCCTTTTTGCTGCCACATATATGCTACTTCTGTGTTATGAAAAAATAACCATGATAGTTTAAAATGATGTTTTATCTATATATGATAGATTTACTTGCAGTAGTATTCTGAAGTGCAAAACTGAATTATAAATCCAAGTAAAAATTGTATAAGAGCTCAAGGTGTGGTAGCAAATCAAAGAACATTAGAACTCAGTGAAAAAATATGTGCATGTCTAAATACTTCTTTCTGTATTTGCCTTGAGGAGGTGATTCCCATTAAATAATTTAGCCACATTTTTTTTTTCAGCTACTACATTATTTGGTAAGATAATTGATAAGAGAAAAATTGGTAAGAGAAACAGGGAGAGTATAACTGAAAAAGATGCAAATAATCCCAAAAGTAATAGGTTATCACCCACTTGCATACTAATTTTAGAACATTAGAGATATTATTGCTTTCCTAGTTGTTATATACATCAAATATGTTGTAATCTTTTTTTTTCATAAATTCCAATTTCTGTTACTCACATAATTTCCTAGTAGCCATCATAATCTTATCTTTAAAACATTACAATGTAATCCAATGCTGTGATGAAAAAGTTTGAATATTTTACAAGGAAATACCAGTTTAACTTTGTGTTTGAAAGCCCACCGTTTTTAGTGGCTGAAGTCATCTCATCATTTGCTTTTCTATTTATTGTCTTCAGGACAAAAAAAATTGTTTTAGGACACTATGTTGCTATTTACCTTGATTTCACAGATTCTTTGTATTTTCTGTGGCACTAAAGTGTACCTGTTTTGGGGGATTGTGGCTACTTGATGTTCGAACCCAAGACAGTTACAGAGTATAGGAACAACATGTATCATTCAACAGACATTGAATGTGCCTTCTAGATACAATTAGAAATATTTTTGCAGTTTTATGTCTTGCATTTGAGAAAACTGTGCATCAAACCCTCTTTATTTGTTCACAAACTATGTGAACTAACTACTCTTTTATAAACAAGTTCACACAATTGCAGTGATGTGAATTCCATCAGAGGATCCCATGATGCAGTGTGCTAGGAACACACTTCCACTGCAAATGCTGTGGCCTAAAGAAAAAGGTATCTTACCCTTCATTTCAAAATCCAGTCTCAGAGATGATCAAAGAGATGAAAAATAATCTCATTATTTTAGGTACACTGTAGTGTATTGAGTGTCTTGATAAAGATTCAGTCTATCTACTGTGGTATCCTTAATGACTAGAAAACTATGCTTCCTTTAAGCTTCGTAGAAGTGATCTTGAAAATTTAGTTTTGCAACTCAGCAACTCTGTCCCTGGGAAGTATGAATCAACTTAGTATGAATCAAAAATAATCCTTACATCATTTCAATGTGATCAGCTCAGTCATCAACCCATTGTTTACTATAGAAGACATAAATATTCCTTGGTGCAACTTATGGATAAATTTATTACAAACTGATTGGTAAATACTCTAAACATCAAAAGCAGGAGAAGAAAGGAATTTTAAAGTACTACAAAAATACTGTCCTGGTTTCATCTGTCTACACTAGTCAAGGACTT